>WURV02182974.1:0-29367 GCA_011762755.2 Epimenia babai | reverse complement strand
TAGAACATATATATCAATGGAACATATACATCAGTGGAACATATACATCAGTGGAACATATACATCAGTGGAACATACACATCAGTGGAACATACACATCAGTGGAACATATACATCAGTGGAACATATACATCAGTAGAACATATATATCAATGGAACATATACATCAGTGGAACATATACATCAGTGGAACATATACATCAGTGGAACATATACATTACAATGCGATTCAGTGGGCGATCAAATTGTGTAAAAAGTAACTAACCAGGCTGACTGCAGCAGAGAATCCAGCCTGGCACTTTCCTTGCTTGTCTTGTTGGTCATTCTTACTGTGGCTGCTGCTCACGCCTACAACGAGATATCTCCCGTAAATACGACGCAGTACTGACGCAGTTCGCAGTGCACAAGAAAGTGCGTCGAAATTATAATAAAATACTGCAGTAAACCAACAATCATATAGAAAGAAAATTAACAACCAAAGTATCAAAGGATTAATGCCCAAAACCAACTTCTGTCTGAGATAATAATATTGCTAAACTGACGATCAATTGAAAGCATAATTAATCTTCTCCAATTATGATATAAGAAAAAATCGCCCTAGACAAATCGTCAGAAAATAATTGTAATAATTTGAACTTCATAGTAGGAAATCAATGTACTAAACCAATTAACTAAGAAAATTGTAAATATACGTACATGGATGGCCGTCAGGATAAGAACGGCACCGGTTATTTAATGTTACGCTTCCACATCCAAAGGAAACGCATATCTTATATACTTGGATATGCTTATTTATTTACACTTTTTAAAATGCCGTATTTCTCATCTAATAAGTGCGCAGCCGCTGGATGAAGACAAAGGGGCGCTGACTCACATTGGTGCACGTGTTACGGGGGCTTGGCCATATAGATATTGACAGCATCGGTGTATCGGCGGGAAATGGTGATAATATAGAAAATAATTTTAGGTTGCAATAAGCTAAGTATTATACACACTATAGTAAGATTCAGTTAAGAGGCTCACTTAATTCGCAAGGTGACAAAATAGTCGCGTTTGATGTAGATTTCAAGTCACGCGATACATAGCAGTGACCAATGAGAAGTTTTCGCTGTTGTTCTCCGTGCAAGAAAACGTACCGTGGTGCACAGGCCTAAAATTTGTATTTACAATTTGCATATCGAAATGAAGGCGAGTCATTCTTGATTTATCTAGTGTTGTAACGACCAGATAAAAATTCACGAGCAGTAAACAAATATTACACTATGTTTCTTCAGATGTAAACGAGTGATAACAAAATGAGTTTGTATGAAGATAAGGCAATAAGGACTGAAACAAGCCAAGAGTTAACAGCACTTAAGGTTTATATAAATTCCTGAGATTTTCATATAGTCCTAGATGATGAAGTTTATTGAGATTCGCATGTTCTAGGAAACCAGAGCCAATGTCTCTCAGTACTACCTAAGATTGGCAACGCAGTATGACACACAGAAAATTTCTGTCCAAAGTAGAGTATTGTAATATTATCAAGACATTATCCGTAAGAGTAAGACTTACAGTATTGGGTGGAACGAAACTTTAAAAGGGGGTTCTCAACAAGTAAATAGACAGTCAACGTGTCTTACCACAATCACTCCAGCCATTCCCGTAGCAACAGTCGCCCCCAACCACTGGAAGGATTTATCCTCAGCATCCACCAGCTTGCCATCCGGGCGCGTCCTGCCTCGGTTACCTGTCAGGTATACCCTTACTGATCAAATAATTTGACTACTGACAGACAGTCTAAGTTTCGCGCCTCTGCACCATCCTGACTGGTTAATACACGCGAGACTATACTTTATTATGTCTGAGAAATTTACAGAGCTAATCCCAAAATGGATCATGGCCACAGCAACCTAGCAGCAAGGTGACTATTTCTACCCATTGTACACACCTCTCCGACACTCCAGTGTGTTTATTTGCCAGAATCTCCGAGAACTTCCACATGTTTGAGCAATACTCTTGCAAACGTCATTTTTTTCCATGGCATCGTAGGCTCAGTCAGTTCAGACAATTTGTATTTTTCTACTTTTATCAAAAAATTTTCTTCAAAAATTCCACACGCAGTACGGAGTAAAACGAAGAGTAAGGGCATTTATATGAAATGCGATAAGTATTCGTGCAAACTTTCGTATATAAGTATACTTTGTCAGGCGTAATAAGTGGATAGTGAATAAATCCAGAGAGTACGACGATAAAGAAAACTTCAGGACTTCTCGCTTCGTATGCAAACCTCCTTCGCATCTTTTCTGTCACATCTCCTAACTCATCTCATTACTAGAGCATTTCAATAGTTTGTTCTAATTTATTTTTAATTTTGTGTATATCCATATTTTTACCAAATTTTTTAACATATGTATGTCTCCATTTTTAGTCGGATTGTACAGCGCAGTTGAGAGTTTACCCAACTGATAACTGCGCTATAGAAGTCAATTTTACATTTGCATTTTACCGGGAACAAAAATGCAGAGTGACAAAAGAGTGCTGATAGTTTATGGGTGCCGATTGCAGAATGCGTCAGACACGTTAATGAAGTACCATCAATCAACATTTCGGCTAGTTAGTGCTAAGAGCTTCGAGGGAACAGGCAACAATCCTTTGCGTTCAATCCGTCTATACGCATATAATTAGACGCTTACACCCACCTAAATCATCCATAACTAATCATTCTCATACACCCACCCGAATTATCTGACTAATTATGCACTGAAACTCGCCTGAATCATCGAAGACTAATGGGCGACATATCCGTCGAGCAACCTGCCCACCCAGACGACATTGGTAAACCGCCCCAGGTTGTTCTACTCCAGGTTGTGTCGGTGTTCTTGTGTCTGGGGCTCCAACTATCAATCTGATAAACAATCAATAATTCATTGTCAACTTCATTTTAGTTCCGAGCTTCCTTAAAGAACTTTGTGACATCTGCATCATGCATTACGCATAACAAGTGTAAACTTACCACATTTTTTACATATATCCTAAATTTGCTGAACCTGTGAAAGAATGTATAACAATGTCATATTTATGATTTGAAATACTCGCGTTAAAAGAGGGAAGGGAGGGGGAGGAAGAAAGGGTGGGAGTGAGGGAAATAGAGATAGGTAGTGGGATATAGAGGGAGGAAGATAGAGAATGAGGGAGATAGAGAACAAAGGAAGGCGGGACATAGAGAGGCAGTGAGAGATAGAGGGAGAGAGAGATAGAGAGAGGCAGGGAGATAGAGATAGAGTGGAGGGAGACAGAGACAGAGAGGGGGAGGGAAAGTGATAGGGAGGGAGGGAAGGAGGGGAAAGGGGATAGGGAAAGAGTGGAGAGAAAGGGAAATAGAGAGAAGAGAGAGGAGAAAGAGGGCGAGGAAAAAGAAAAATAACAAGTGAAATGTTATGCCGTAACAAAGTGTAAACCAAGATTGTAGCGTTACCACTGTTCACTTTTCATGTCAATAATTATTGAATCATGATCGAGCAGTCATGCTGACTAAACGAGGGTAATTTGGTGATCGATTAATTGATGGTATCAGCGATGAGTATCACTGCAGCATTATATTTACCATATGCTGAAGCAGCTTGCCAAATGATGTTTTACAAAAAGTACAAATATCTACATACAGTTCGCCCTTTCACCTTCCTTTCCTTTCCACCAACCACTTGATTTTAATATCAGTAGTTCTCAAAAAATGATGGTGTTAAATACCTAAATGCACACAAGGCTTGCCCTGTAGCTCAGTGGGTATAGACCAAACTGGTTATCTGGAGGTCATGGGTTCGAGTCCCATCAGAGGTCTAGAATTTTTTTGCGCATCTTTCCTATCTTTCTATAGTGAGGTGAATCTTGTCACTAATGTGAACATAGTTATATCACTAAAGAAAATTAAGATGACTGTATTCGAGTAATGGACAATGACGAATGCTTGACACTATGCCTACTTTAGTGTATATCACTTCGACGAGTGTTAGGTTAATGTAAACAGTGACGGTCTTAGCTAAAGTCAAATTTAAGCGGTGACGATAAAAGATGAATGAAGTTTTGCAACCCGTTTCTCATTGATCATTAATCGGTCTACTGAAAGTGTGAAATACACGTTTGTCTTGATCCATAGCGTATTTCAATACAAGATGCTAAATACTAACTAAATATGATGTAATAAGGAATGATATATATCAGGTCAAAGTGTACTTAATAGCCTGGCTGCTAAACATGCTAAACACGAGTAAAATTCTGAATAGGATTTGCCTGTAATGTAATCTTAAATCTACGATTACGTGCATTTACAGTATACATACGCGAAGCCGTTATGTAATTCAATAGGAAAGATAGCTAATAAATATTGACCAAAGAAATTGTTGGTAAATGTACACAGATAAGTAAGTCGATAATGCTTTACAGGACACAAATCAGCACGTTGCTGATAACAAAGTCAACAGACTCGAGACGCTTCACAGATAAATACACACACACACATATTTATATATATATATATATATGTATTCACAATTTTGACAGAGCTTTTTATCCCCAATATACAGTCAACCTAGTCAAACCATTTTATGTGTAAATCACAAACAGTACAAAGTTAACTCACTGGATCTTGTTAGTGTGACTGATATACTGTAAAACCGGGTTATAGATATTTTCAAAAATTCTCATGATGAAACATGCAAAATATCATGTTCCAATGAATTTTTCTGCCTTTAAGGAAAGTAAAACATTTTATATGATTATGTAGGGTAACATAACGGCTACCCTATATGCTAATTTCAGTTTTTTAAAGAGGTTATATGTTTTGTCTCAACTGACTTGCCTGGGCAACAAGACACCTTTGCTTTCTTTGGAGTAATTCTCATGTTACTGGTGCCCAAAGGCCCCAGAAATTTGAGCCAAAGAGTCAGGCAGAGGGTCACTAAAAAGTGTCCGATTTTTCTGTAATGACCTTCAGCCATTAGGTTTATTTCTTGAGTCAGTGGTTCTCAAACTTTTTTGTACTGCGACCCCCTTATAAGCAAGCAATATATCCTGATGACCTCCAATTCAAAATAGTCGATTAACGCATAACTGTGTCCATGGAGAAGGCGAATAAGTATAATTAAACATAATGTGAAACCATCTGTTGAACAAAGCCTTATTTATTGTTCATATTTCATATATTATAAATAGTGTGAGAGATGGCTGGTGCTGCACATTGAAGACCAGCTTGTCTCTGTGTGGCACCATTGTTGACAGAGGGCACCAAAGTGTGGCGCTACTGCCGATCTGTTCCTGGACTCAGTTTGTGCTCCCACCAACGCGAAGAAACCCTCTTAACACAGTTCTTGCAACCCGTCACAAAAACTGTTCAAGAGCCCGATGGGCATTTCGGCCCACAGGTTGAAAAGCTCTGCCTTAAACCTGAGGTAACGATATCGTTTTTGTCAGCCATTGTAAATGCTAAATATCTGGCAAAAGTATTGTTAATAGTACCAATATACTGCACCTCCAACCCCGCTTGACGACTGAGACTGAATATAATTGACCTACTAACTATACATTATTGAGACCGTATATAATTGACCTACTAACTTTACATGATTGAGACCGTATATAATTGACCTACTAACTTTACATGAATGAGACCGTATGTAATTGACCTACTAACTATACATTATTGAGACCGTATATAATTGACCTACTAACATTACATGATTGAGACTGTATATAATTGAACTACTAACTTTACATGATTGACACCGTATATAATTGAACTACTAACTTTACATGATTGATACCGTATATAATTGAACTACTAACTTTACATGATTGAGACTGTATATAATTGACCTACTAACTTCACATTCACAACTCACATAGCCCACAGCGACAAATGCTTTCACTTGATTTCACAATGTCATCGTATTAACGCGACATGTCACAACTTATGAACTCAGTAAATTAATACAACACGCATGAATCAACACACCTTACAAATGCAACGAAATGTATATAATATTGTTATAAAAATGCCCGCAGCTGCATAAACTCTTACTGCTTATATTCACATTAAAACAGATGACAGTAATAAAATAGCCACATGACATATCATGAGAGCAAAATGAGCAAAAGTCGTTACGCATTGATTTGTGTTGGTAGGTTGAAGTATATGATAACCTACTAGATGAATACTAAGATTTTTGTCTTTTTCTACATTTATTGATGAATCTTGCCTTTCCTAAGCTTTTACTGATTGTAAGAGCAGATAAGCATGTGCAGTTTTTGGTGAACTATTGCCACTGGTATTTGTAATGTCCTTCATAACAAAATAAATAATGAATATTGTGTTCTATTTCTATGGTCTGAGGCACATCAGAGATATAGGTTAAATAAATTGTATCTGTGTGTTAGTAAAGAAAACTGGCGGAACCGGAGTTAAGCTAGTTTTAAGGAGGGAGAATTTTGAATTTTGTATGTCATTACTGCTTTATTAAAGTAAAGTCGGTGAGTGAGAGATTGCCAGTTGAGGTTGTTAAGCATGGCTTGAATGCTGCTGGCTCTATCCCAGTCATTTGAGACCCAGCGAGCTGCTTTGCGCTGTACCATTTCAACTTAATTAATGAGATATTTCTGGTGCAAGTCCCACACAGTCGAGGCATACTCGAGTGTCGGTCTGACAAAGGTGTTCCTCGAGGCTCGGTCCTTGAGGGCCCTAGGGGCGGATCTTAGATTTTTTGCAAGAATCCGCGAGTAGTACTAGCCTTGTTTGTTATATTGTTAATATGCTCTTTCAACATAAGTTTTGACGAGATTGTTGCACGAAGGTATTTAGCTTTATCGACAACTTTAAGCATTTGACCGTCAATGATATAATTTGGACAAGACCCTTCCTCTTGTTGGTCATACTGAGCACCTCGCATTATCAGGGTTGAAAGACATCAGCCAGGTTTTTTCCCACTTTGGCAAGCTGTCAAGATCTGACTGGAGTTCAACCATGTCATAAGGTGTAGAGATAGATTTGTAAAGCAAGGCATTATTGGCAAAGAATAAGCAAGTAGATGAGTCACAAGAAGGCAAATCATTGGTATAATTGGTAGAGAGCCGACCACTGTCCTTGTGGGACGCCGGATAGTACCGTTGCATTTTCAGAGAAACAACCATCAAGGAGAACTTGCTGACTACGTTGACTGAGAAAGTCCCGGAACCACAAAATATTCCCAGATATACCATAGTATTGCAGGTTGACTAGTAACCTCTCATGAGGGACTTTGTCAAAAGCTTTAGAGAAGTCTAGTAAGACAGCATGGGTTTGTCCCTGATCATCAAGTGTGTGGATGCTAAATTGTGGACTGCTAGACTGCTAGTGATAAGTGACTTCGCAGCTGGACTGCATTTGATACATTTTTGTACTTTTGAGCTAGAATTTGTTAATCTATGGTGGCTAGACGATTTTGTTAGAATTATGAACAGCAATGTGTCCACTGTCCACGAAAATTTATTTTTAAAAAATTGAATTTTTTAACTTGGTTAATATACAGTTTATGTACATTTTAATTAATAATTTTGCGCACAATTTAAATTGCATTACACTTATTCTATTCAGTAAAATCATTAAGTCATACTATTAGTATTATAGCATTATTAGTATTATATAGCATGATAGGTTTCATTTGTATTAATTAAGATCAAAATATTAAACTATAAATTTACTCTGACTGCTCTCCCAGTTCTCGCAGTTGCGGATGAGCCTCATTCCTTGTATTCTGGCAACCAATATTTTTTCAGGCCCAGTCCGCCACTACCCGCTGTCGGTATAGGTTTTAATCTATGTGTGTAGTCTACTATTATGCATATGAAATATTTTCTGATATATTGTATTTTTTATATTTTACCGACCTGTCCCCGCTGTCATCACCAGCATGTTGGTAAAAAGCGACACTAAATCCGAACGCTCGGGCGTGTTTATCTCCCTTTACAACAGTAGCAGACGACACATCAACGTTGTATGAATACACAGCGCGCCAAGTTTGCAGAAGAAAAACGATCAACACACAGCGCCGAACCGCGTGGCAGCGCATCACTGAAGAAACGTTTGATCAAAACCGGTCCCGTAGAATCTACATGGGCCGTTCGACCAGTCATATTTGAGATGAGTCAAGCATGGTCATCGATAAAAATGTAAGGCGGAAGGATTTAACGATAAGTGATTCAGGAAACGAGAGTGTAGGCGTTCTATATTTGTGCGTTCTTCTAAAAATACACTATCATGGCTATGTCTGTACGGGAAGAAAGAATCCTTTGATTAATTGTCCATCTAATATAGGTGATTTGTTAGCATATGCACATAAATTAACAATATCAAAGGAATCAATATCTACTGTAGATGGCCATAACCAAGTACCGTCTGTCGTAAATTTGGAACGCGCGTTTTTACAAGTATTTGAGAATCGAATAAATAATAAATTTGACATCGCAAGTGTCACGGATAGTTAAAAATTTTACATTTTACAGTTTCACATTCAGTAATACATTCAGTATTACTGCTTAATATTATATTCTGTTAATATGACCAATATATGTAAATATCAATCGATAATATTATAGAACCCAATATCGATGTATTTTTATAAGAAAAATCCTCTGAGTGTACTGCATAAATTCGAACTATTTTACATTAGTCTAACGCGAATATATACCCTGTACATAATTTATGACACTACACATTCCACATCGACGATTAGTACGCCTTGTAAATCACATCGCAGTATACCTGTAATATAACAAGTAGTCACTGCGTTTGTTGAATACATTGTGTAAACAGGGCAGCCCGATCGCGACTTTCATTCGCGCGTAGCGTATGTCACGATGTCACGTCGTATAATCTACCACCTGCCCAACCTGTTTTGTTATGGCGTCCTTCCCTCCAGTGCACTCCATTGTTAAGCGATCCTAAACGTCTTATATCCACTAACCCTGATCGGATTAACTGCCATCGTGTTATAACTCCATAATATGAAACAGCATTTCACATCATAAATTCACCCCTAGGCTATTTACGTGTATTACGTTCATCATTCTGAGTGTAGTAAAGCAGGGGTCACACAATGATAGTACATTTAACGCAGAGAGAGAACATGTGCCTCATAGATAGTCCCATCGCCCTAATTTTTCAACATTTACCACTAGCCAAATGAAAAAGGTGAGATGCACAATGCGTAGCCAGAGATGTGCCTGTGTAATCCACACATATGTAAAATAGTACAGGTGTACTGTATTGTATAAAAATTGTGTCTATAAAGACTAAAAATAATTACAGCAGTTGGTTCTATCTAATATCAATAATTTTCCCGAACACAGAGGTGCCAAAAAATACATAAGGGTAAATTTTGATTTACTTATATTTTACAACAATCTGACACTCCGATAAGATTACAGTATAAGCCTAATTATTGAATACTGCACCTCCAATAAAATTACGATGAAATTAAGTTTTCAGTTAATCGTTTTGAGCGTTAATGTTGGAAATGTGACCTGTATTTTCCTGTGATATATATATATATATATATATATACATACAGTGTCCCAAAAACATTGCATCCCTCTGTCATTTCGCGTTGTTATTGTATTGGTTTATTGTAATACTGCTATATTGTAGTACATGTTAAGAAAATTAAATTCTACGCAAAATACTGTTATAACATGTCTTCAAACTGTCCGCCTGAATACACGTAGTCCATTGATGCACCGCCCTGTTTTGACGCACTGATCCAATTTCGCCCACGCTTGTACAATGCATTCGCGTTGTAAGTTTTGTCTTGTACACCATTTCTTCCATCGCAATCCACATCTTATAATCTACAGGGTTTAAATCGGGACAAATCTGGTTCTATGAAGTCCGGCGTTTCCTCCTCAGGAACTTAACTGTTTCCCTTAACTGATGCGCAGATGCGCCATCCTGCTGAAACATGAAAGTATCCGATAGACGACGCATGTCCAGCAGCAGCTCTTGTGTCAAGAGCACAATCCCATAATAATCACGTTAACTTCAGGCTCAACGAGATGAAAATCAGTTTTTCCAAGAACAGACACTCCGACCGAAACCATCAGCGATTTGCTGAAAGTTGAGTGTGTTCGAAGTAAACGGTTAGAGATTTCTTTCGTGTTCCACTGAGCGCATAGAGACGATCATTCTGACTGTCTGAGGGTGCCGCAAAAGTAAAAAACTTTTACTGCTGTGAAAAAATGTTATCCACTTTGCGTGTAGGAAACCGTTTCCATAAGCGTTTACACCTTTCCAACGGTGCTTGTTTGTTTGCTGCCATAAGTTTAGTTCCTTTGCTTCTTTTCAAGCTTTTCAAATGAAGGTCTTTGCGAATAATTCTATGCACCGTTGTTCTAAATACACTCATCTCTCGAGATATCTGTCTGTTGCGCCGTACCGGTTTGATTTATCTTTCGCAAGAAGTAACTAACACTTCTAACCTTCCAACCCTTCTCTGGGATCTAACAAGTCTTTTTGCTCTATACCTCTTTGTTTGCCTAAGAAAAGTTATAGCTGTCTTTTCCTCTTCTGTAAACATATTTAATTTACCAATTGATTATTGTATGGACAAATATCGCAGACATGGAATGTTTGTAACTACACAAAATTTAATGTCACAAGTTAGCCAATTTTTTACGTCATATTGTAGATGTTAGATAACCAAACAAAAATTGCTTTATGAAAATCGATCAATATTCGCGAGCAATACAGTCACTTCTTTATAGGGGTTCAATCTTATATGGGTCAAAATATATATATGTTTGTGCGTGTGTGTGTGTGTGAATCGTGTGAGTACACCACTTATTTAATCTCAATGTTGTTAATAAGTGGTAATAATATATCTTTTTTCCCCTTCTCTTCACGCCATCATCAATGGACCCCAGCTGTGAATCTTTATGCCCATGACTCTTAACACGTACGACGGGCCACGGTCTGCCTCGGTCTGCCTCGTATGTCACCCGTGCGTTAAATTACTGGGAAACCAGGAATAAACACTCCTCTGTGTTTGAACTACTACATATTGGCTAACACTTCCCTTTGCTTGCTGATTTCTTCATTGTTATCTTAACTAAGTAAATATGTTATATTACAGACCTAAATCTAATTGACTATAAAATTCAAGAGAGAAATGCCCTGAATAAACTTTGCTTCTGGTTGGACGTGAACTCACAACCTTTACATAATCTTCCAGTACTCTGCCGTTTTCTGTTTTCTGTATAACCATAATGGTTCCAAGATTCTGTTTTCTGTATAACCACTATGGTTCCAACATTAACTTTGTAATCAAATAGCGAACTTAGTCTTACACAGGGTGAGAGCCATGTGTGGTAACCTACTAAAGGACAGTTCCACTGTTTTAACAAATAAATTTCATTTCATTTGCTAGACCACTAGAAATGACAGCCAGGTTACATACACTATTTCAGCATGGTAATTTCAAATGCTCTTTATAGCACTTGACTATGTTTGGAAAACAAATTCGCCACAATAAGCCCTGAATTATGTGAAATGCATGGAGAATCTAATCATGTATCTGTGCTGCTTAATCAATGGTGTTGATATCCGTTTTGTTGAGATAATTTATTAACGCATGCACTTGTAATGAAATATTATAACTCAATTCATCACAAACTCTTCCCAAAATTGAAAGCACACGAATTGAATATTGTTTATTTACGATTGTGATGATAGGAACAGAATAATTTCTCCTGCAGAGCCTTCTAATTCTCTGAACACTTAACTACCACTAGCGTCGAGCAATGTACAAAGTAGCCTATACTGCTATTCTCATTAGCAAGACATCGAAGAAACAACATTTACTTAGGGATCTTTTATTTCGTCAACAATGGTGGGAAATACATTGTCACATTATGGCAACTAACAACATATTAACTACCAAACTCATTGGACAGTCTGCCCAATGACAGAGCTCTGTACGAAGTGGTTTTCAAGATATTCAGAGAAAATTGGGCAAATAGATGGACTGATAATCAGACTGAGGGTTAATGGGTGAAGTCCGATTAGAATACTGTAACTCACTGGAACGAGCATCAAGTCAGATGAACTAAATTATGTATATATAAAAGCGAATATACATTTCCCGTTTCTTAATGTACAATATTCAAAAAATATAACAAGAGGCCCAAGAGGCCTCAAGATGCTCGCTTGAAAAAAAGACAGAAAAAAGATAAAAAGAGAAAAAAGAGATAAAAAAAGATAAAAAGAGATAAAAAAGATTTAAAGAGATAAACAAGAGGCCAAAGGAACTCGACAATACCCATTACCATACTGAAGCAAAACAAGAGGCCAAAGATACCCGATAATACCCATTACGACATTAAAATAAGAAAATAGAGATATGTGGAGAAAACCTACGCTGAAATCACATCTAATTGCCAAAACAGAGATGCCCTGAATATCTGACAAATGGCAGACCTTCGCACTAAGCAAACATGGAGATAAGGATTTTAAAATTAAAAAGTCAATAGAAATTACACCCCTTAGCTCCCATGACGAGATGCTGAACAAATCTAAGATACTAACCCAAGGACAATATCCGCCAAATGGCAGACCCCTGCGATAAGCGGTTGTTGAGACGATTTTTTAATAAAAAATACAAACATCAGTATAAGTTACTTCTCTCAGGTGCAAGAACGATACTATGAACAAATCTAGAAGATTTGAAATATCTACATCTAGAAATATCTGGCAAATAGCAGACCTCTGCGATAAGCGGTTCTTGAGATTTTTTAAGAAAAAAATGCGAACAGCGGCAGAAGTTACTTTCCCTAGCTGCGAAAACGATGCCACGAACAAATCTAGAAGAGACCCTCCTATGGATAATATTTGCCAAATGGCAGACCTCTGCGATAAGCGGGAGAAGTTTTTATTAAAGAAAAAATATGAACATCGGCAAAAGTTACTTCCCCTAGCTGTGATGACGATACCATAAACAAATCTAGAAGAGACCATCCCTAGGACAATATCTGCCATCAGACCTCTGCGATAAGCGGTTCTAGAGAAGGTTTTTTAAGAAAATGTTCAGGTCGGATGTACGCACGGTGGACAAACTCCGATCAGAAAAGCTCACCGAGCATAAGTTCAAGTGAGCTAAAAAGAAAAAGTGATCGTGTGATCAACACCTTTATAGCTCACTGCAGAAAAAAAATTTCATACGAAAAATACATTAACATATACATTTACAAATATTCATATCATTTCACTATGTACAGTAATTACAATATTGCGTTGATGTTTTCATAATTTGAATTATTTTATTAATTCAAGATTTTTGAAAAATATTGAATATAAATGCAATAGATTAGTTAAGCATTCATGATAATCACTTGACAATTTGATATAATTCAACACAAATATGCATTATATATGGCAAAGCAGTAAAAAGCAATTTTTCGAAGTTGTGCATTATTATCACAATTTCTGTAAAAACTAATTGTACAATATTTTAAAAATAACACATAACAAGCAGTGATACAGCTTTATGTATTATACACAACGTTATTGATTTCAACAGATATTTACACTCGCTATAAGTAAAAACTAGCACTTTATGACTATGATTTAAGTCAATTTGCACAATTAAAGAATAATTACAGAAGTCAAATGATCAAACAAACTTATGTAGATTCAAAAATAGTTCTATTTTTAGTTTTTGTGCGCGTTTTCAACATTGTGGTTGTGCTATGATCACGGGACTTCATTATTGTGGAAAGAAATGAGGAATAGGTATGTTTAAACAACGCAGTCATATCGACAACAATCGTGTAAAAATGGGGTTGCTCATTTGGTCATTGGATGGGAATGCATTAGTGATAATTTAAAAATAATAAGAGCTAGTTACAGTTGAAAGGTGAGGGTAGACAGTTGAGAGATGATGGTAGGTAGTTGAGATGTGGAGTAGGCAGTTTATAGATAGTGCTAGGGAGTTGGTAGGCAGTTGATGAGCAAATTTAATGACGAATAACAACAGAGAATACCCCCACTCCTCAATTTTGGGATATCTTTCTGGAGCTAGGTTATGAGTTTGGCACAAAATGAGAAAGACAAGTGTATGCCAAAATCATAGAACCGAGGTGACTTGACAGTTTCATAGCCGCGGACAAAAGCAAAGTCTAGCAATGTCTATAACATTTTAAATAGAAATAGGCTATAAACTGGTTCGAAAATTTAATGTACTAAAAATCACTGGCACACATATAGAAGACAACCACATTACAGAACAGAACTACATATTCCATGTATGTATACAGCAAACTCACGAAGAAATGATCATGCATTGCTAAATGATAAAATGACTATAAAATTTCATACTGACCAATTACCACTGTGACCTTACTGACCTGCTGTCTATTGAGTGTTTTGATTGCATTATACGGCTTTTGCTCCGATTAATATGGAAAAGTATTTATATGACAAAAATAGCCCGAAGAGCTCTGAATTTAATGCATAAAGTTAACCCCTAATAGTGACTGTTAGCCCCTAACTTTTTGCATATTCCATAACGATGAATGCCTTATCAAATACTGGGATGGCACTAAATGGCTAACTGAGGCTCTGGAGGCTAAACATCTCAATAGAGTAAAGGCTCAGATACTATACTAAAGTGCCCAAGGCTAAAAATGAGTCGCTGGGCTAAAGTTCCTTAAATTACAATGTAATGCATTTTATAATACAACGCAGTAACCAAAAATACTGGAAATGGGAGAAGTGTTAAAGGAAGGCGGAAGCATAGCAGTAAGTCCAAGAATAAATGAAATTGTTTTTATTGTCTTGACTGAGAAAGTTTTCCATGCATGTTAGATAATGAGGGTGACAGGTCATGAAAGTGTAACAATCAATATTGGCTATCAAAATTTATAGAGTAACACCTTTTATTTTAATAATATATATATATTTTTATATATTATCATCTCTTAATCTGTACGACTAAGAGCGATGGTGAGGTGTATTGTAAAAGGTTTATTTGGTAGATTTCTTTCCACTGTAAGTATTCAGGGGACTTGGCCATTTCTGCTTTTAAAAAAATTGTGAATTCAACAAATCTGTAAACTTGTGTGCATCTGCTCTGATTTTTACTGAGCAAAAGCCGTATATACTAGTTTGATTTAAAATACTCATTGCACGTAAATGTAACTATTGGAGAAATAAATATGCATTGTCATATGTAAGTTTTTTTGATAGAAGTTGCCTTGGAAAGTTAGCTGCGAAAAACTTGTAAATTAATGAACTATTAAAGAACGATATATAGCCCATACCACAAAACAGTAACTCAATGCTAAATTATATCCCAGAAAACCTGCAAAAGTACATCTTTGTTATTTTACAAGCTTTTTTATAATTTCTTATTAGCTGTTTTTGTTATTATCGTTTACTATTATATAGTTTAAATTATATGTTTAAATATTACTTTAGAAAACAGATTATCTAGCAGAGTGCATTAATACATATGTTCATATTTCAATCAACTACAGAGTACTTAGTATTGTCTACCTAGCCCTTCGGAACTTAAGCACCCCCTATATGAACGACTTGTTCCACTTCTACTCTCCTTCCCACTTACTTCATTCTTCTGACAATCTTTGTCGTGTCATTTACCACCTTTAAGAAAGACGTGAAAACCTATCTTTTTTTTCCTTGCCTATCATTCGTCGCTGTCTCGGACTTTTTTTCAGAGTCTTATATTCTCTTTTTTGTTTCAGTAACATGCAAACTCACGTTTTTTATTTCTCATTTTCATTTATCTGTCTGTACTTCATTTCACGGTCTTTACAGTATACTTTGCTCATTCTTAAATTAATCTTAAACATTGTTCTCATGTACTGTAACTTGTTATAATAATGTGCTAGTTTACACTGCCACTGAGCACTACGCACTACTAATAGTGGATTATGGCTGTATAAAAGTGACAATATATCATTATTATTTCTCGAATAAAATATCTCAACTTTGACGTACACAGTAATGTATACGATAGGTATGCAAAAAGAAATTTGATCATGATGGGGTGTGATGAGAACGCCATGTGTATCTCGTCTGTTCATATATCTACTTAGTCAGAGATAATGGTGAGTGCGCCTGTATAAAATATACCCAAGGAATACCACAAAGTATTTACAAAAAATCGAAACACCTGATTGACCAATTAAGATCAGAATCCATACATGCTTCGTTAATAAGTATACAAAATAAATAATAATAATAATAATACATTTGTTTTGGAGGCGCCCTTATAACTAGTATATCTCTAAGGCACCTATATACATTTCGTGTGATAACTAATTATATTGTATAACACAATAGTAAGTACACTTTGCCGTCTTAGCTTGCTCTACTTATTTGCTCTACTTATTTGTTGTTATGGATCGTCACATTCGATTATTCCTTTTCTTTTTTTTTACCGTGAACCGCTCTTTGAGCATGCTGGTCATGGAATCAGAGCGGCATATAAATAACCGTTTTATTATTATTAGTATTATGAGTTAAATCATAGCCTAACACAACAGTTAAATGAAATATGAAATACATCATCACGTGTCAATGTCAATATATACCGAAAGGAATCTAGCTTAGAAAGCGAAACAGGGCGGTTTATGTAGATAGTATAAACAACAGATAGAACCAACAAAGCCAAATCGAGGCGAGGAAACTTGCAACAAAGCGAGAGTCTCAACTGATGAAGAACAGCTTTAAATAGATTTCCATAATGCTCGGATATTCTAAAGAGATATCACATCAATTGGTCTAGTTAATAGCTAACACATATATAAACACATAAATTTATGTACATAAATTTGAAGTTGTATACGAAAATTTGTGTTAATTATTACATTAGTTAATAGAGTGTCTCCAACAGAATATGGCTGATACGGCAACTTACACCTTTTGATCTATAAGAATTTAGTTATAGTTTTACAGTATTTGAGGGCATAAAACCCTTAAAATTCGGCATTCACTAAAAAGAATCACATCACATATAAACTTGAATGGGGCGACCATAATTCGTGAGCTGAGAATAACGACTGGCCATCTGACATTCTAGTCCATTCACATGTTTTATGTAAAAATTTGTTTACGTTCAAAGCACTACTATATTTCTATTAGATACAATTCATCTGTGAATACTTGTATATAATATTGGCTAATATGATGAGAAAAATGAGCAGCTACCAACTATGTTGGCAAGTGGTTGGGAATAAGAATGGGCTAATAACCGAGATGCAGATAGCCGCTTCTTACTCTCAGCTGGTCCCTTAAGTAACTGGAAAGAAATGCAGAAAAAACTTTTACAACTAGTGGGACTGATAAAAAACTTTTACCTCCGGTGAGACTGTCCCACCAGAGGTTAAGTTTTTTCTGTGCATCACATCTGCAGTGAACTGCTGACTTTTCCTGATAAAATTACGAACTACATATGAAATTGGATCCAAGTGAATTTACTAATTTTCAAACAAAACACACATAATGTCCATTAATACACCAAACAGTGATAGGTGTATACCTAGAAAAACATAAACTCTCCAAGAGATATGTTAAATTGGAAAAAACATTGTCGAATGTAATATTTGGAATCGATTGGTAATGCTTTTCAGAATATTTCTTTAATCTCTTGTTTTCTCTATTAACTGTGTTTAATGCAAAAAGTGATGTGTTGTCATATTTTCTAGGTATATTTAGTGTCACAGAAACAAGTTGTACCAGGTGATACCCGGTAGTATGTACTGTAATTGTCAGTTATTAAGTTAGATATGAGTTCATATGAACACTCTCACCGGAGATTCAAACCAGAATTACCATTATTAATGACACTTATGGCACCGGGAGACGAGTTTCGAATAAGCCGAGTGTTGAATGAACCGAGTTTTGAATGCGTCAAGGTCGTCATATCCAGAAGGTCACCAGAAGCTGAAAAAACCATACACAACAGTACAGTGAAGCATTAGTTATTGGCAGTAAAACCAGCATTATCTTGGCTATAGTAGCAATAGATGGATAGATATTAATGTGTGAAACACTGTTTTCGTAACCAAAACTAAATCATCAAACTAAATTTAGTTCAGTGGAATCTGTTTCATTGTTAGTAAAAGGTTGTCTAATCCCTTGTTATTACCAAACCAACTAAAATAACGCAGTACAAATATCACCGAAATATGAGTAAAACGTGATGTCAGTTCAGAAACAAAAAATGGGCTAATTTTGGCGGAACTTGCGGCCATATTGACCAATACTTTATCAATGCCATTAATGCCAATCACACAAAAATTATAAATTCATAAAATATTAATATAACTCACTTCAATACAAAAGTTGCAGAATTGCAATCACAAGGTTTAGGCTCATTAAATATACAAAGACTGCATGAGATAAATATACAAGGAAAATTTTCCCATATGTGTTAGATCTGGAAAATAAACCTTTCGCAGGAAAGATGGCGGTTTCAAGTACTTGAACACTAGATATCTGTCTAACTATGTGAAACAAGTGATTAAACCCTTGATCCATTGGAGAATGTTCAGCTCCAAAAATTGGTAAGTTCTACTTAGGTTATATAATATACTAACAATGAGTATTCTAGAAGTACTAACAGTCTATGGATTTCCATAAGATTGTCCCCTCAACTCTGCAAAAGGCAATACAACATCGGTATTACATTCAGAAAGAAGTATATTGAATAGTTAAATGTTAAAATGAAATCCTAGAACTATTATATTTGACTTAGAATGATTTTTATGGGGAGAATGCACAGAAAAAACCTTAACCTCTGGTTAGACGAGTTGCCGGAAGGTCGTGATTTCGAGCCCCACCTTCGGTAAAGGAACTTCTGTAGATTCCTCTCCAGTTACTCAGAGTACCACAACAGCGACTTTCATCAAACGAATGATTTTTGTAAGACTAGAATAAACGCCATAATTATTATGAAGGCATTTTAAAACAAAAACAGTTATGAAAAAACCCGTTGGCCAATTGGCTAGGGTTTCGCATCACAATCAATGAGGCTTTAAATCTACTTGTTGGCAGTATGTATGAATTCTATATATTTATCACACAACTGTGAAGCCATGGTTTCAAGTTGTTACGTTGTCATAGTTAAATAATAGTCAATTGACCATTGTGTACCTATATTACTTATAGGGCTATAGTTCAAGCTTTGAATGGCCTATATTAACGGCGTCTAGTTCGGCTGGTCAGCTACTACTCGTCAGTCCGGCTAACAGAACCAGACCAAGCGTACAGTAGTCTTTTTTTAGTCAAACTGAAAAGGCTATTGTAAAACCTTGTTCTGCATTTTAGGAAGTTAAAATCATGCCAGGCTTAGAGAATATAAAAAGCGCTCTCACTGGGTGGTTCAGGGGGCTCGTGGCAGTGTTTTCTGATGGTCACGTATGAAGATATTGCGAAAAGTCGACGTTATTATATTTTGTAGGTAGTAGGTATTATATTTTGTAGTAGAGTAGTAGGCCTACAAATTTACGTGACTTAATGACTTTAATTAAGTGTTATACTCGTTTTGTTGGCAACTTCTCCACATTCTTTTGGCGAGTCTGTCACAATAAATATTTCGATAAACCAAAACTCGCTCTGTTGTTTACTACTATCGCCCATGTGTGAACGTTGTTAAGCTGGGATCCGTAACAATGCCCACTGCTTGGAGTGAATGTATCTCCTCCAATGTGATTGTCGAAGAGAATGATCAAAGCACTCATCAATAATCAATCTATGAAGAATTATTTGTTACTTGTATTAATGCATAAATTGATGCATACAATAAACTGTGGCAGATGCTAGAACCACTTATCACCAAAGCAGTTTAACTGTTGTCTTCTTACGTCCATGGAAACAGCTAGCAGATGACTTCTATCATCAACAAACAACAAAATGATTAAATTATCGATACTATCAATATATTTCTAATGGTATACTCTAAATCATACCCTATTACTGCTATCAAAACTGATTTCAGTTGTTCCCTTTTTAATTTATTTCGAGCCTGTCAAAACACATTTCTGAGAACCTTACTTCTACCACTCAATCATGTCAAAGGAGTGGATGCTTCTACGGTCTGACATAGTCTTAAACTGTCACTTCATACAAGGATATAGGTGCTCAAATATAAATAGAAACCATTTCGAAAGTAAATTTATATGTGTTAATTCATTTTATTCCTATGTTAACCAACTAGCTAGTGCACCAAAGGAAATGTCGTTAAAGTTGTTCTAAAGTTCTGTCAAAACTGTGATAAATATCTTTTAGTGTTGTGATATCATCAGATACCTTGTGAAGATAGAGAGAATTTTATACATTAAGTAAATTGCATGAGTAACCGAATATAGTTTTGGACAAATGGAGATGGGATGTTTTGGCATAAACATACGCTCTAAACCAATAGAAGCCACGTGGCATTGCATCAGGAAACCCGGTCCACATGAGGTTACCTAGTTTTTAAAAAAAGCTAAATGGTAGAGAGAAAGTAAAATCCTGAGGTATCTGTATTGTATAAATCACCTTGAAAGAGTTCTTCCTGCATGTCAAAGATGTTTGTCGGACCAGTCGAATTTGTCGCTGAGGAAGTGTTAGAAGTGATCCGCGTTGTACTGGCAGAGTGTCGTAGCCCAGAATCAGACATTGAACGGAAATTTGGTCGCATATAATCACGCACTGGCTGAGACGTCTGTGATCCTATGGGGTTGTTGTGAGCGGGCATTTCCCTGTGGAAATCGAGGCGTAGGTGCGGTCGGAGTTGAGAGTGAAGTGGATCATCGTCATTTGCCACCATCGTTGATTGCGTATTAGTGTTATTGACAATGTTAAATGACATCAGACCATCACCAAACATGTCGTCGCTGCGGATGGTATCAGCAGAACGTTGTTCATCCATGTAATCAGTCAAATTGTGGTCCAAGTTAGTGTTAGCGATACCATCACTCAAGCGATTGGAACCTACTGGGAGGATGGTATCATCAGACAGGATATTCACTAAGTTTGGCAAATTGCTACAGGGCCCTTCTTTGATTGTTTCCAAAACACATCTCATTTTTGCAGCATAGACAGTGTAATCCTTAGTATTAGGATCATTAGCCTCACTGCAGTTCACTTCTGGGTAAGATGCAGGTTGCATCGGATTCCGCAAGTCTTCAAGTTTTTCATCATTGTCACTAGAAATCGACAAAAGGGGGACATGTTTGGATGGGTCTTTCTTTATCAATAAGTTTTCTGCCTTATTCAAGTAGGTAACGCTGTTAGCATTCGGATCATCTGAAAGGCACTTCATCTTGCAACTTTCGTTACTGACTTGACCACGATCACTAAACGATGGAACAACCCATCTTGCCATGTTGCTTTTACTACTCTGACGAATATTCGCTATCGTATATATCCTTGGTTCTCTTACTGTATCACGCTGCATAACCACCATATTCTCTTGCCTTTCGTGGGGAATAGTAAAACTGCTACCAACAGCGCCATTTTCACCATCAACCATCGTAGCACTATCTGAGGTAGCCAGCTGTCCCATGCCCTGAGCAGCCTGTTGAGCAATGCTGCAAGAAGCCCACTGTACACCAGGAGGAGCTTGTTTAACAATGCCTCGAGAGGCCTGTTGTATGCTGCCACCATGAGACTGTTGTATACCACCACGGGGAGCTAGCTCTACAACGTTACGAGAAGCTTGTTGTGCACCACAGCTATGAGGCACCTGCTGTATGCCACAATGAGGAGACTCTTGTGCCACACCATGAGATAGAGCCATTTGTACAATGCCACATGTAGCCACTTCAGCGGGTCGCAGATGACTCGTCCCCTCTGCATTTGGCAGACTCTCGGTTACATTCGAGTGAATAACAGTATCTGGTCCAATATCAGCATCTGAAATGTCATCAGCAAAATTATTACATATTATTGTGACTGAAAACGACATCTACTAATCTCTACCTTACTGGGGAAAAATTATTTTGTTCGGAACAATGGACTATTTAGACACTTGGAGGGTGTATTTTCTTAATGTGAAACAAAAATGGAAGGGTTGAAGAGATTTAAAAATGTGCTTCGAGCTCATTTAATGCCAGGAATACTAATATAAAATAACATCGCTATGCGAACGAGATGCAAACCTGGCTCGGCGTGAAAAGGGCGACTAAGAAGTTCTTGCGCATTTTGCCGCATGTGGGGGTCACGCACCCAGCAGTGGCGTAATAGGTCGCGGAGGTGATGAGGAGTCGATGAAGGTATTTCATCAATCGGTGGGTCATTTTGTACAATCTGTACAGAGTTAATGAAACTTGAAATTGGAAGACTCAAAGAAATGACACGAGAAAGACACTGAAAGGGTCCTTATCTCCATTAAGCAAGAAACAGACTAATAGCATCTTGAAAAAATGAGACTAGAAACACACGATAAGGGAAAGGGCCTTTATTATCATGCCACGCTTGCCCCACACGTAACACAAGGGACAAGGTCCTAGCACTATGTCAGGTCACAAATCTCGATCGTACTCACCTTGAGCAGTAGCGTGGAAGCGCCGGGGTACGTGCGCCGCCACGGATGGAAACCCTCCAGCATATGGTAGATAATACAACCGACTGCCCACACATCCGCGCCATAGTCAAACGCTTCACTGGCCGCCTTCTCCGGGCTTAGATGGGTCTCCGTGCCGGCGGGGCGACGACCCGCGGGTACATAGTCGCCGCTCACCTCAACCGCCATGCCAAAGTCGGTGAGTTTAATGTTCTCGCCGCTATCATCAATCAGGACATTGTCACCTGTTACATGTCATAAATGTTCTAGATAATGTAGGTATGTAATGATGTGCTAGGGAATACACCACTGTCTGGGCAATCACTGGTTCTTCACAAGGCTATAGTGAACACAAGAACACATTAGCTTCAGTGATGAGCGCGAGGAAAATTGACTTTCACAGATTCATGCCAATGGTATCAAATGCCTAAAAACCTCTTACATTTGTCGGGCATTCTGCTATATATGTAATACTTAATGAATATTTAACGAGGAGATAATTGAGTAGTGGAAAGTTAAACGCCATAGGCACTATCCAGAAAGTATCTAAAACACAGCCACATAAGAGTGAAGACAAATCTAACATGACCACACTGCAAGGAAAACCGAGACAGGGGCACAAGGAAGATTAAGGTGCTTTTTGCCTGAAAAACACCATAGGTGGTATTCTGGCCAGAGCAGGAAGTGATCAAAGCTCCTCTGGACACGCTGCAATAATGCCACTTTGTTTCATTTGCATTATCGCCTGATTTATTAATCATCTACTCAGACCATTATACATATTGTTTTGCGGATTTTCATTTAATATAGTACTGTGTAGAATTTTAAAATTTACCTATGTAGCAGCAGACAGTTGAGTAGCATAAACCTATACTACTTTTAGGGGAAGCTGTCGAATGGTCGGACACTGTACTCATACCCGAAAGGTCACTGTCAAAACTGCCCAGCTGTTGAGTTTTTTGCGATGATCCTCAGCAAGTCATTTATCCCCGATTGCAGGAGTAAACCTGCCTTCAAAACGGGTAGATGCTTGATATCATCCGTGATGGGGTGATATATGAGTGTTAAAGGTATTGCATGAGCGCTGAATAGCTGACAAGAATATTTAATTGTAAACCGCATCTGAGAGCCTTTATTGGCTGATACTCGTGGTCTATAAATGGTGCACTTTATTTTCTTGGGCCATCAAAAAGATTGCACATAGAAGTGCACACTAAACATAAAATCACGTATTATTTTTTGGATGTAAGAATCTGAAAAAATTTGTACAATACATCGGGGTATCGTAAAATATGTGACCACGATACAAACATTTGACGTCGTTGTGTATGATGTGTTTCGTTTTTAGAAAACCCAAAACTTGGAGTAGCTGGCGAGTGTAGCGGCGGATTGTCGCTGTGGACAGCCTTTTTTTGAGTTCTCTCAGAAAGTCGATCAGCTGGGTGATCGTGCCACCTGCGGGTGTTTGTACGGTGTCAGGTATGAGTAGTGTCACAGGTGAGATGTGTCGGATATTGATAGAATCGGATAGAGTGATTTTCGAACGTAGGTAGTGTCGAATGGGAGTAGTTTCGGACGTAGGTAGTGATAGGTGCAAATATGGGTAGTCAGAGACAAGTAGTGTCAGTAGTGGTTAGTGTCGAATAGAGGGAATGACGGATGCATGGCGTGTCGGATACCAGTAGTGTTGGATGTGTAGTGTCAGATATGAATATTGTCATATGCATCTTGTATTACATGAATGTACATAATGTTGTATATTGGCAGTGTTTATAGTCATCGTGTCAGATACGGTTAGTGTCAGATTACTACATAGATGTCAAGTGTCAGAGACATAGATAACATATAGCAGGAGTGCTTGACATGGGTTGCATCAGAAATACAATCAGCATTGCATATACATATAGAGAGATGATATAATTATAAAATATATTAGATGAAAATGTATTTATTAGCGCAGCTGTCAAACACATTAAACATCGATAAATCAAACTGAATATGTGCACGTAGTGTCAAGAAAAAAAGCTTTATAAAAGACGTTTTTAAAAAGATGCTAAATCATGCTAAAATACAAATATCGGTTATATATTCATTATCTTCATCGTCCATCCATGTTCGACAAATGGCAGAACTCTGTATCAAATAATTTGAAAATAAATCTCGTAACAAAAATATGAACTGGGATTTATGGATATGGATCAGGGATTTCGAGATAAATTTCCCTATTTGTGACATATTTGAATGCCTTACCCGAGACGTATTGCGATGGCATCAGTATGTACTCATCTCTCAGTAAAACACCGTACAAGGCGACTATGTTCGGGTGCTTGAGGCCACTCCAAATTCGGATTTCTTCGAACGAGAATTTCTCTATACGTTCCTGTGGACCAATGAGGAAATGTTTTAATACGTCTTGTTTTTTACACGATTGGTCTCTAGATAAATGAAATTGTGGTCGTTACAATACTCAGGCTATCATGGTATTATAACAGGATATGACTCCTACTGATGCTTGCATGACTCTTGTACATAGGTAAAAGTGTCTACCCATTTTGAAGACGGGTTTACTCCAGCAATCGGGGATAAATGACTCACCGAGGATTATTGTGGAAAAGTCGACGGGTGGACAAATTCGAACCCACAACCTTTCAGTTAGGAGTCTCATGCTCTCACCTGATCAACTCTACTCAAAACTTCCAATCACTTCCCCTTATTGAAATTGCCACCTTTCGGATGGAATCTCACATTACTGACCAGTGCGGCACCGGCGGGTGTCATTTACGGCGCACGAGCCTAGTGGTCGGCATTGCAAAATGACCATTGTATAAAAACCATACAAATACATGGGCTAAGCTAGCATAAGGTAGAAATGCATCTAAAAAGCTATCAATTAGGTCGCTAAATGCAATTTTTCAAGAAATGACGCCAAGTTTGCCCACTGTACAGTGCAATATATAACCACAATTCAGTCACGCGAGACAATTTAAGTTGCAAAAATGCAAAAATTATCCCACAAAGAAGGTATGTGCTTTGTGTGTGCTTAAAAACAAACAGAGAAAAACCGGGCAAGGTAGGATTTTAGTTCTACTATAATAATCGTATCTGATGTGTCGCACTTACAATATAACCTCAATATACTGTTACTAAGTTTACAATAACCAGTTCGATATGAATCTTTCTCAGTATTCATGTATGAAAATCTTGCGCATTTTAAATAGCTAATCGTCCGTCTGGATGTACTGCCTACGCATACACCAAAACATCTATTTAGTTTTGTCAAGCACCAGACCATGTAATATTGAAGCCATGCGCCTGATCCTCATCAAAGTTGCAAAATACAGTCCTATGCATTTCCCGCTAGCGATTAAAGGGAAGAGAAATACCTGGAAAATCATTTAGAACTGGCCTTCTTCTGCTGTCCTCAGTCGAAAAATGTCTACCTCTACCGAATGGCCAGTTGAATCACCTTATAGATTGTCCAGTATCACCTGTTTTATGCTGAACTTATAGCCGCTGCTGTTGTCTTGGGCCAAGTACACCTCCCCGAACATGCCACGTCCAAGAGGTGACAGCACGACCCACTGGGCATCTTCATTGCAGGAATACCGATGACTTGGCACGTGCAGGTACTGCCACAATGATACGGTATGTACGTAATGTATAATATGTTTCTTCAGTTTTTTAATTTGTACGATAAACACTGTCCGACGAAATATGTCAAAACAAAACACCAAGTTGTAGAGAAATGTAGATAAATGGTTAACCCCTAGTCTATAAAAATAATTTGTAGAAACCTTTTGTCAAGACATTTCAATACAAAAAAGTATAAATTGAATAAGAATAAACTAACTACAATTTTAAGATCTGCTAAGAAGAATTACTTTCATGAACTATTATCCTCCAAAAAGGGTGATATAAAAAGTACCTGGGATGTTCTTGATAGTGTCATTAAATGTCAAAATAATAACTCTGAGTATCCCAAAGCATTCAAAATCAACAGCAAATTAACGAAAGACAAGAAGAAAATAGAGAATGGTTTTAATAGTAATTTCCTTGATGCGGGGAAAAACCTAGCGAACGTCATCGAGTCATGCTCCAATTATACGTTCAAAGACTTCATGCCAGGCGCTTTAACCATGTCTATTTTTTTAGTCTAAAGTAACTGAAAACAAAATAATTGACACCGCCGGACTCATTGACCTCTAATTCTTCAGTGTTAGTTTCCTAATTTTTGGTTAACGTGGCAACCCACATTAGTAAATTTAATGTATATACATATGATTTCCTTTTTTCGATATTTGTTCTACTTTCCACCGTATTATTCAACATTGTTATCCATGTCATGCTCGCTGTAAATGTACATAGTTGTATCTAACATTGATCTGTATTACCTGTATACCGAGAGATGTTAATTTTATATAATTCATGTAATTACATTATAGTCTTTGACCATTCGGCAATTGTTTCATGTAAAGTGTGTTTGACAGCTCCGCTAATAAGTACACTTCAAACAAATAAATTTCATTTCATTCATTTCATTACTCGCTATTTATATATATCGTATTATTTCATTTTATTTCATACTTCGATGGCATTAAGTAGCCAATAATTAACAATAACACGATATAGAAATGCATATACAAATCTTAAGCATGTTACTTATAATAAATAAGAAATGAGCCCGGATCTAAATTAGTGAGTTGGGGAGCAGTTAGGGTAGTGGTTAGAGCGTTGGACTTTGAATTCAGGGGACTCCGGTTCAACGCCCGCTTTAGCCAGCTTACTCCTTGTGGCATTTTTCAGGCAGCAAACACCTTAAACCCATGTCCATTGGGGTCTGGGTGCCCAGCGGATTATGATTCTGTTCGGGTTTTTTCCCGATGACATTAATTACTGTGTTTCAGATCCTCTATGAATGGTCTTTACGCCGCTTACCTCCCCAATATGTCGGCATCTCATTGTAACTATCACAGACTTAGCAGAGTGTGCGACATATGTAGTTCATAAGTAGACATTTAGAACCAGTGGCGTGAATGGAGAAAGGTCAATTGTCTGCTCAGACTTGGTGGGTTTTACAACAGTAATTGTTTCATCCCCACCCCTCATAAGTGAGGCTAATCATGTTGTCGGGTTAAACACAGTAATAGACTAGCTTTGTAAAGGCCGGTGAGTAGCCTACACCACGACCACTTTGGTAATCAGCCAATTGTTTAACTAACTAACTAAATAAGTGACTTGTAATTACACTGTTCAAGCAGCAAACAATCTAGATGTTTCTCCATAAAATTACCTGCAGATATTCGGAGAGAATTACACCAGTTGGATCCTGTCCTTGCGGGCGATTTTGCAACCAGGAGCGGACGACTGCGAGCATGTATTCTCTAGGTGCGTAAGTCACGCGACCATCCGCAGGCACAGATCGGCTGACTAACAGGGAGAATGCGTTCGACGAGTTACTACGAGAAAATGTATCTGAGCTGCGATTGGTCAATTTGCTCGTTGAATTGCTGCTATTGGTTGGTGAGATCGGTGGAATGTCACCATGACTCAAGCTTCTAGTTGGCGGCGGGATTTGTGAAACCGTGCCATTGGTCAGTTGGTATGGCAAAGCACTTCCATTGGCCGTTTGGATTGGCAAAATGCGATTCCTCCGTCGAATCGGAGAAAGGCTGCCAAAGGTCGACTGTATAGGCGATGCGCAGGACACACCTGCAGAATTATTGGTTGTGGCGCCCGTATGACTTCTTGATATTGACCTATTTATGATCCTATCACGCTGAAATGCTTCACCTAATTGTGCAATATTTTCCGATGGAATTAACGCCATATTGTATTGGGAAGCGGACATTTCAATTGCACCAGCAACGCTGCTGTCACGAGACCTACACCTTCTTTGGTATTTTCGAAAGCAACGACGCGACAAAAGGAACGCAGGGAATTTATCATAATATTGAAGATTTTCCACTGCTACATCCTTACCAATGGGAATTTTCCGTGACAAGTACGATTTAAGTTCGGCCACAAATAACCGAACACCGTTTATACGAGACTCTTGGTTCAGCTGAATAGATTTGATGCGTCGACAAATTTCATGTTCGCACGTGTCGTTATGGTGATAGCGAATTAATACAGCAACCTCCAGGCAAATTTGACACATAATCTTATAGCACGATGAAAAGTGAGCGAGGAGTGAACTGAGAATCACGCAGTTCATGCAATCAAGCGTGCTCGGCCAGGATTCTGGGTCATTTTCAAGACTCGCTAAACAGAACATGAGACAGAGTGTGATGTGGACAGTGGCTGGGCCACGCAGATCATCACCCGAAAGCTGTCCACCAGAAAAGATATAACATGTGAAAATATGAACTAATGTCGGATTAGATTAACTTTAAAAAAGTATATTTCATCAAACACAGTGTTAAGTTATTCGGAAATAACCAAAACCAAGTTATATACAGTAAAAACTGATTTTTTGATTATTTCTTTCCTGTTAATGATAAACCACTTTGGCCCCACCAATAATGCTACGGTGACAACTGTTTGAATGGATTACTCTTTAGAATGGACACTTCCCTAATACAGAGGCTGAAAAGAACCATATATGTTTGTCAATTTAACCTTTGTCCCAAAGACACCTGTCCAACCCAGACAAGAGAATCCTTCTACAGCCGTAAAAATAACACTTTTAACCATCATGCACTATTATCACTGATGTTTACCCAGTGGTCGGCAAGATAAGCGTCGTCGATTGACGCATGGAAAGCGGCTGGGAGACGCTTGTCATCCTCCCAGCGAC
>WURV02182963.1:0-13085 GCA_011762755.2 Epimenia babai | reverse complement strand
ACCCCCAGATAACCGGTCTGGTGCTCTACCAACTGAGCTACAGGGACGAGATTATTCCAGTGCATTTTAGGTATCTAACACCATTTTTTAGAACCCCTAATGTTTCAAGTCCGTATATCATAGCATGATGATGGACGATGAATTGATTGGCTAATTTTTGCGGTGTTCCCCAATATATGTGATGGTAAATAGGATAGCCTATGTGTATCCTATTGGCTATCCTAATTACCATCATACGTGTTAAAGATATGTGTATCGCTGGGCTATGATATACGGACTTTAAACATCAGTGGTTCTAAAAAAAACGGTGTTAGATACTATTGTAATGTTTTACATGGGTTTTTGTACTGGTGTTAACTTTGTCGTAATCAACACTTGTAGCATGGACCTCTCTAAAAGTTGCAATTGGAAATATATTTACATAACTGCTGTCCAAGCAAAGTTGAAGGAACTTAGCTGCGATTATCCAAGGAAATTGATATTGAAATTTTGTATAAAAACTAATAATTTAAGGGAGATAACT
Source organism: Epimenia babai (assembly GCA_011762755.2). NCBI lineage: Eukaryota > Metazoa > Mollusca > Solenogastres > Cavibelonia > Epimeniidae > Epimenia > Epimenia babai. The sequence continues at coordinate 12,562 of WURV02182963.1, read as the reverse complement.
ACGGACCATCAAAGGTTATATTAATGACTTATCGCCCCTACACTCCGTTCGACTACACCTCAGTAGCTTTTAAAATCCACTAACAGGTTAAAATCGTAACATTGACGTTCCTTTAAAATTGTTTCAAAGGTTATGCAAGATTATACTTGTAATTTTCGGCGTTTCAGCGAACCATGATGCGAGAATTTTAATTTTGATTAGGAGGCGACCTTGATTATAAGACGACCCCTTTACTTTAGAAATGCCAATTTCTATTTTTAATTTCCTTTGAATTTTTTATGCCATCTCTGCCCGCTTTGATCAACCTGGCAGGGGTAGGCAGAGGGGAGGGGAGGTGGCTGATAATAATAAATATCATAATAATATAGTAATGGCGATAGCGACCACGGCGATGACCATAATTACCATAATAATGATAATTACGATGGTAATTAGGATAGCCAATGTGGTTCCATAAATAGTTGGAGAGAAATGCACAGGGGTATTGGTTTTTTCCTGTGCATTTCTCTCCAATGATAATTACGATAATTATAATAATGATAACGATGGCGATGGGTTGTAATGACGACGATAACAACAATAAAATTGAACTACTCTTTCGGTAATCGTATGGAGGGTGGCCTAGTGACATCGTGGTTGGATCATTTGGCTTTGAATCCAGGCGCTACTGGATCAATTCTCGACCAGGCTCTAATAATTCTACTTAATGTGGCGTGTTTTTTCAGACCAAAAACGCCATAAACCCGCGTGGCCTATGGGGATCTGGGCAACATGTGTTGTTTTGTTCTGTTTGGGATTTTTCCCTCTGATGTGGCTGTGCTTCAGACACTCTATGGATGGTCTCTATTTGGCTTACCCCCGCTATGTTTTCATCTCATTATAAATAACTGTTGCCAATAACAGGCCTAGAAATCGGAGTGAACCCCCAAAATATCACTATCTCCATTGGATTCATATAATTGGTAAAATTAACCAGATGCTTTTATGTACATGTTTTGCAGTCGTCCCACAATGGGCAATTGAGTGGGGAACCCTTAATGCAGTGCCATATACGTAGTGTGTGCGGTTTTTTGTTTTTTCGCTGTTATAGATAACAATACGCTTTGACATCCGTCTCATTTTGATTTAGTCCTATGACTATATTAAAAACATCTGCCAAAAATAGGCATAGCCTTGTTTCAAAGCACGACCTGTGTAATTTTTACTAATACAGTTGAGACATTTGACTTTTTTTATCTCGCACCTTAGAAATTCTGCAATAACCCATATCACGACATATCCGTCTCAATTTTCAAGCACGGTTAAGTAGCTAACTTGAGGTAGTGGAAGGAGCAAGAAAAATCGTGGATTTGAGCGGATTTAAACTCGCACCATAACAGGCCGTCTTCAACCACTGCATCGATGGCACCGCCGAGCATTGTGTTCTGCATGATTTTCAGTTTTGTTTATAGAGTGCTCGAATCGGCTAGGAAATGTAGGGTATACGCTACATGGGCCATATCGGCCAGTCTGGACGATGGTCGTTTTAATAGATGCAACGTACATAGCTCCTCTACCAAATTAACCTCGACGGTCACTCATATGTGCAATCCAGCAAGTAGCTGGTTACTGTTTCCTTTTTATTTAGTTTTAAAACGAAACGGCGATTCAGACTATAATCCACAGGTAGAAATTATAGCCGTCACATTGCTCTCTATTTCTTATATATTCTTCATAATATTTTTAATGTTTTTGGAAATTACATTGTCGGATATAACAATCGTAAGATATCGCACACGCAACAACAGTAACAACGACTGCATCAGAAACAGCAGCAAAAATAAAAAAGTAAACAATATTACGTATAACAATGTCAACAACAGATGCAGTGGCCGCAACAACAACAGCAACGGTCATTTAAAATCGAGTGGGCGTTTGTATTATAGCGACCGAAGCTCTATTTATACTACGTGTCTGTCTTTCGTGATATTGGGCAGAATGCCCGACAAATATAAGCAGTTATACTGATCCAAATACTCGTCATTACAAATGACACAACGTGACAAAGTTCAAATCACTAATATAACATTAGTTTTGCGGTTTCCTGTTTCGAGTACTCGTAATGAGCGATGTAGCGGTTAGTGAGTGGATGAGCGAATGCAACGTCTATATTAGTCCAAAACTAGACTAAAGGAAGATATACGAGAAGAACACTTGATCAATTAGGGCCACAGATGGGGTCAAAGATGAATCCATATTCACATATGAATTATTCCCACGGAAACACTATAACAAAAATAATTAAAACACTTGAGACAATATTATCCACACGTTGTCATTAAGCTATGCATCTGTATATAACAATTATAGAAGCCATTGCATGTTTCTAATTCATTTAATCCATCTCTAGTGATAGAGGATAAGTCGGAGCGAATCTAACAATTTTTATATCGTTATCTTCATGTATATCACCAACAATCTAGGTACATACACTGGGCTTGCATCTCAAATATAGTTTTTTCGATAAACTCCCACTCGTGTATACAATAGAATTATAGGACGATTTTTACGCGTTAATATCGAATAAAGATTATAATAAAACAACATAACGACAATTCTAGCACAATGAGGTGTGTGAATATAGTGTGTGTATAGACGTAATCTATATTATTATCTTTAAAAATCCAAGTAAGAGAATTAGCTCCCTTTAGCCAAAAACTCATTGCAGCGGGACGTCGATGGGACGGCACCGGAGCGTATACGGCGAAGGTGGCTCGATATCTATTCCATCGAGCTTGAACGCGGTGCAGCCTGCCGTCTGCGCAAGAGGAACGAACTTGCACGTATGCAAATCCGCCCATTCCACTTGGAATTGCTCCGTGTAGCGTTTGCCTGAAAAACGCAAGGTGTCCTGTATAAATTCACTTAGCGCAAGTCTCCCAGTTTTTTTAAGAAAAAAGGCAGTTTTACATATTCAAGCTGAATACCAGACGATCAACAGAGGACAGCACCTCTCGTCCGGTAATCGCCCAAGCAACGGTCGTTTCGATGCAAATAATTATAACTGACCTATAGTGTTTACAATGATTTGTATGTGTTTACATACATGCACAGACAGATGGACTATTTGTGAGTCGTAAATCGATCGTTCACCATTCGGATCTCAAGTGGGGACATTGGCAATCACGGCTTAGTCTAATTTTAGATCAGGGTACTGAAAAAAACTGGCTTGCGACGGGCCTTGAAGTCACGTCCCCTAGTTTATATAATCAATTCGATGCTCTACCAAGTGGCCTTCAAATGTACACTTTGCCTTCTGCTCATTTTCGGCATTCAAACACCGCAACTCAGCCTATGAATTTATAGTTATCGTTGCTTGTTAACGATATCAATGCATATTGTTGGCATCCTAAATGGAGGCTTTAAATGTCAATGCGTTGTCAAAAGCGCAGTTAAATGCCGAAATGCTCATAACAGGTCTTCGTTGCTCAGTTGCTCGGCGACATCGATTATTTGGTGGTTGTGGGTTTTGGCTCCACCAGATGCATTGTTTTTCTGCGCTTTTTTCTCCTACTATTTATGGTTCTAACTGTAGTGGCTACGCCATTACCGTTACGACAATATTTTAATCACTATAATTCAGCCATTTTACTTGTAATTTATTATTGCTTGTCACCAATATCTGGCTATATCGTGGAGACTTCGAATATGTGGTTATGCAATTGTGTTTTGGTTGTATCCTACCTTACTTCATTTGGTCATAGGTGAGTACTCTTGGTATTCATCCGCAGCCAGTAAGTAAGAATGCAGACACTATACCAGCACTTATGCATTAATAGTATCAATGTAGCCACAAAATATATAAATGAGCCAGAGAGAAATACACAGAAAATTATTACCAGTGATTGAGCTGAACCTATGACCGCCAGATAATCGGTCTAGTGCCTCACAAACGTGTCGTAAACAAAGGCAGCGGCGACTTTCCCCTGCGAATTTCGGTATTGAACACGCCTTTGAGAACACACTGACCTCAACTCTCCCCTCCCTCACGCTCTTCTCCCTCCCTTCCTCCCTTTCTCTCTCCCCTTTTTCCCTCTCCCCCTCTTTTTCCCTCTCCCCCTCTCTCTCCCTCTCCCTCTCCCCCCCTCTCTCTCTCTCTCTCTCTCTCCCTCTACCTCTCTATATATAGCGAAAAAGATATTATTATATATTGAAGTTAGTAGTACGTAAATACCCGCCAAATACTTTTTATAATTTCATTTGAACATGTCTATAGTGGAACTTAATCTTAGTATTTATTCCATTGTATTTTGTAGACACATATCTTTCAAATATGTTCGTTTCACTTTTGAAATGAAATTTTTTTTCTAGATTTGAATAAGTAATTGAATACGTTTCGCTTCTGTTTCACAGACATAGGCGAATACGCAGAAACTTCTTTAGACATTGCGTCTAGAACCAGTGCTCAAGATAGTTGAAATTCTTATTTAAGACCGCATGATGAGCATACAATTAAGCTATAAAAAACACGAAAAGGGGGGGGGGTAATTTCTCAAAAGTTACTACCCTTTTTTCTTCGTAAGTATTCCTCACTTACTGCGTTAATCGAGAAATATGACAAAGTATACCCGAAAAACAGACCTAATTACGAAGATTACTGCGTGCGATAATTACTAATTGTCACGACAAAATGTCAATAGCAATGTCTCGGGCTGCATGCGGTAATAAGTCGGTTAATAAGGCGATTTGAGTCACTGTACCCACGTTGACACAATGTAGCTACATGCTAGACTATGTACGTCACATCGTTATATTAATACAACACTTAACACAGTAACATGAGCTCTGCTCTATAAACGGGGACCTCCTCTATAAAATAATAAACGTGAAAATTCGACAAGTGAGGGCGATCTACAATCGCGCGAAACTGCTGCCGGTGGTGGACGCGTATATTTAATGACGCGAGGATCTCCGACAGACACTATATATAGTTTAATAAAGTTATTACCACCGTATATATGGTGGTTCTGAATTTTTAGATTAATTCAAACTGTACAAGATTAGACAAACGCTACCGTAAATAGTATAAAATGACATCACCAAGGTACAAAATATACGAATTGATAAATCGTGTCATTTAAACGCTCTACACGGAATAAATATCGCAATTATCTTCTGTATTATCACCAATCCTCGTAGATACATATTAATTAGTTTATAACCACCAGATACCGCGCGTCCCTAGCCAAAGGTTGAAATATCGTATCTGTGACTGTACTACCTAATTTGATAAACATTAAGCCATCATATACATACATTTAAAGACTATGTCCGGGACATCATATATGCACGAAAACGAGATATACGGCTGCGAAATTGGTTCCAAGATGAACGAATATCAATCGGACGGTGGTAACGAAGATTTTACAAATGCTGGATTTCATAACGACAGTCAGACGACGAGCAATGGGAAGATTCGCCCTCCTCTGCGTCTCGGGAGATTTGATTCCGGTGAGTTTTATTGACGAAATATTGGCGAAAAACTCCTATATATTATACTTGCCGACCAGAAAAGTGATTAAAAATTAGTGCAAAGAAACATACGGTTGCGAGAAAAGATGCAGGATGGATGAGTGGAATCGAATCCTGGCAGGGACGGGTTTGTAATCATTACTCACGGTCAATAAAGATGAAATAGCTGTAAGTTGGATTATGTTTCAAATACATGAAATAGCTTAGGTATTGGGTATGCCATTCGATCTTCAATATTGGTTTAATATTGTATCCGACATACAAAGGTTAAAGTTAAATGTGTTAGATGATCATAAAATATATTTTTTCGAACATGGAAATGGCCATGTCATGTAATGAGTTGTTTGAATAGCACACAATAAAAGGGTGTCTCTTTTCACACGCGCTAAGCAAAAGCATACAATGAATGCTAAAAACAGTGCTGACCATCGGTGGACGGCGAAAATCGGGAGGTTAAACAAAAGGATTTGACCGATTTTTACACAATTCATCTGAGTTCCTTAGAATACTATCACATGACGATAACAGGCATTTTGGGTAACTGTAAGTAATAGAACAAACCGAGTATCTCATATCGATTGTTGTACACCGATAAGCCAGGTAGCCAGGTAAATATATTTGAGTGACTTATTCCATGAGAATGTAGAAGATGAATCGCCCGTCTCCTTACTGGGACCCGGAAAAGATCAAACGAACCTGCCCAATACGCAGCCCCGTTACCTGGGGGTAAATGAATCGCGAAAGACAGTGCTAGTTGTGCGTATCTGGGGAACAGACCGCCCTGGAGCTGTTGTCGAGTACACTTCAGATATAATCTATCGCGTGTATGCGAAAAACCCACGACAAAAATTGCCGATATGCATTGCTGGATTTTGTCCCACGTGGATTGAAGATCACTATGATACTGTTTTCACTCCAGTAAACACTGGTCGTCGTTGTTGGCTTTGTAAAATATATATCAAATATAAACTTTTGAATTATTATCTCCAAATGCGTTACGACGGACTGCCGATAATCAACCAATCGAGTAAGTAATGTGTTATGTAAGGATTATATAAAAAGTTATGAAAAAACGTTAAGATTTCAGTGTTACATCGTGTTTTACAAGTGACAAGCGTTATATTTGACTTGCTGTATGCATCTACAGCATTGTGCGAATTGGGTCAGCCGAATAATAACCTACGTATTTTCAAACGGCGAACAGAAAAGTGTACCGTATGTTGATTCATATCGATTCGTGTATTGTGGTATCACAGACACAATAAAAATACGCCCTTGCGACTCACGGGCTTCGTTCGTAGGCTATATATTACGCAGTCTACACAGTGATGGCGATTTAATGCGAATTTTAAGGAGCTTATGATACTGTATGGCGAGGGAAAGACTATTGCACTCTCAGGGAAGCTACACGGGTGAGATATTATCAGTTATTTAATTAACGTTGTAAAGTAACACTTGAAAATACTGCGCAAATTGCAAATGATATACAGGTGAGACATTATCAAACCTTGAATTTACGCTGTAGAAAGAAAAGTCAAACCCACGAGGCAGACGAAAACGACATGACGATGAGAGACATTATTACACTTCTTGTTAATATCATAAAGGCACAGTTGAATACTCAATGCAAATCAAAACGATATACTTATCTAGTATCAAATAAACATTGCAAAGAAATAGATGAACACACATAAGCAAATAAGACGATGAATCATTAGCATTAATTCTAATATGAAGGGTCGTGAACTATAGGTGGATAGAAGTACTAGGAGCAATTCTGACCTCTGTGGTCATCAGTGCTATACCATCCATGACTCCTGGTCGTAGCTTGTGACTCCATGAACCCATTAGTTCACACGTAAATTCCCATTTTTTCTATCGTTTAGATTAATGTGTGACTTACTCATGTACGATCCAGTAATTCTCGTACATTATTCGCACCTTATCGTATCGTGGTACCTATACTATGTACAGGAATAGCGGATGTGGAACAGCCCGGAGGCGAGATTCAGCTACGATCTCTCACAAACCAAAAGCAATACGAGTATGACTACCCGGCGACGCGACCTAGCCACCTATACGAAGAATTGCCACGACTCAACACTGAGTTAGTCCTACAAACTCTTCCTTCTATATGGATGTTCGATAATATCGCTAACAGAATGTATACGAGTGAGTCCTACAAACTCTTCCTTCTATATGGATGGATGTTCGATAGTATCGCTAACAGAATCTATACGAGTGAGTCCTACGAACTATTCCTTCTATATGGACGTTCAATATTTGTCGATATTTCGGTTGTCCCGTGGTGGGCAACGTAAAGTTTATTCGTTGCCGCAGGTAGTGACCGTTACTGAAGAATGAGCACCCAAATAATTACAATGTTAGGGTTGACGGTAACTTGGGCTTTTTCTACGCGTTATTCTGAAGTGTAGCTTTCTCATTCCGGCTTAATATGCTACTCCTGATGTGTAACATGTAACTGGCTCTTGGCTCGCAAAGCTTGCCTAGAATGTCGTCAATACGATGTTTGTGGGTATCGATAGCCTTTTTTATTATCGTGGAAATAATTAGAGGTCGAGCTACCGCGTCCGTATAGACAGGTAAAGAGGTGGCTTTCGTTCGTTCACGAATTCCAACAAAATGTTTCCCGGTCTCGCACACTCCTCGTTCTATGGGAGTTAAAAAGCCAGGAAACTACCGGTAAGTGCCATGAGGGAAGAAAATGCGACCCAAAAGCACCCGTCGAATGAAAGAATCTCATGTACCCTCGTAACATAAGAGTAAACCTGCCCCCTTCCGGATTTACTCCTTCGCACCTAAAAGTCACTTCATTACTGGTTTACAGGATGACACCCGGGGGGGGGCTCTCGCGTTAAGGTCCAACTTTCGAGTTATAGCCCTAATCCCCCTCTTCACTGTACCCTAAAGTAACGTGCATAATTTACACACGTCCTCTACCGATCTGCCCAGAAATGTGAGAGTAAGACAGAATCATGATGTGTTGTACATATGGGATATATCTGTATTGAGAAAAACCCCCTTATCGTTCAGTTTTTAACATTTATTCAGCGTTTTTATGCTATTCAGAACGACTCGAGGGCAGTTTTCACCTACGGAAGTACTGGCTCGAGGGCAAACCGACCCCGTCCGAAACAACTGGCCTGGAGCCGGTAGTGGTTCAACCGAAACGAGTAACTTCATCACTAATCAAGTTCTCAGGTGAACCGCGTAGATTTAGGTATCGAGGGTAACTGCATCGTTATTTATGCAAAATCACGGTTTACACAGGATAAGACATGATAAACATGGCGTGAAGGGCATATCAGATAATTCAAATTATTTTGCGTTGTAAACATATTAAATGGTATGATTAATTGTTTGAAACCCAGTTTATGTGTCCAATAAATGAATGATTGAATGAATTAATGAATGAATGGATGGATGAATGAATAGATGGGTGGTAGGATGGATGGATGGACGGACGGACGGACGGATGGATGAAATAATTTATAATAATTAACATTTATTATTTTATAAAGGGAAGTAAAATGCGTAAGATCCCAAAATCTATTTTAAATTAACCAAAGCTCTGCCAGGCACACCACTGGAGCTGTACGCGTTGTACTACCACGCAATGCTCAAAACTGGAATATTTGCGACACATTGAGATCGTCAAAATTGACTTAAATCGATGAATGGTGTCGCGTTGTCAACACCGATATGTACCCTTGCCCCGTGAAACCTATATCATGTTGCCACCCGTCTCAATGGCCATTTTCCCGTGTTTCCTGCGAATGGCTGCTTAATAAACGTTTGAATTACTGTATCAAGTGCGCCTTTTTACATAACAAATGGATACTGAATATATCAATTACGTTGAGCTACTGAACTTCGGGTTTTTCAAACATTAATTTGGCTATAAAGTCAATAAGTTACAGTGTCTTGACGACATGTAATTGCATGTCGTTTGCAGAAAGCGGTACAACCCTCTCTACGAAGGAATCGCCAATCGTTTTCCGAACACGAAACCACAAGAAGTAACGACAAAACCGACACGCCATATCCGCTGCCTATTCTTCGTCACGATACTTTGTCTAATGGTAGCGCTGGGCAGTATGGGATTGTCCGTGTATATCTTATTCATCACTGACTCGCAGTCCGGTCTACGAAGTGCGTACATTCACAGTCTAACTGACTTTTTGCTTTTCGTAAAGGTGATAAATAAAATTAAATTGTTACATTAACATTCGAACATCGTATGGCCTGTTAACATCGTTTCGATTTCACATACATTGTAACAGAATGCATAAGTACATGTTACCAAAAACAGTCAATCATAAAACTCTATTATCAGTTTGCAAATCTCGGCAACCTAAATTAAAGTTTCCACACTATTCAATAGTTGCGCTTTACTAAAGCTGACTTGCTTTTAATTACTGAAGAAGTAAATTTGATACACAAAAAGGTCGAGTTAACCTGAAGGTCAGTTAGTGAAAAAGGTGTTTACTATTTCTCGCATTTGACAGTGTGGATAATACGGCAACATACTAGTACACCATGTCGTGGTGATTAGTGTCTCGTTTTTTTTCTAACCTGCCTGCCGATATCATAAGGAGATCATGGTTATTTTCGACATAGTAATTTAGAAGTTTTATAGATGTTTTATGTTGAAGGGAGAACGGTATAGCTCAGTTGGTAGATCGCCGATCTACGAAGCAGAAGGGTTCGAATCTCGGGAAATACCAATTGCATTTTTCGTTTTATTCTTTGGTAAAGTTCCTCGGGTCGATATGGCTAAAAGTAAATACCAGTGGAATTTATTTAGTGGCAATACGAATTAATATGACCCCCGGAAAGTAAATTTGCTATAGATCTGCCTTCCCAAATGAATTGTAAACCGTCATTTCGGCATGCTTTGCGAGCGGCTTCGTAGTTCTGTATATAAATGCCTTACTTTACTTATTTACTTTGAAAAGTATAGTTTGACAAAGTATGGGGGCGATCTGTCTTGTATCAAGCCAATGTTCATAAAGCATGATGATTTAGAATGCTGCTCCTGTAAAAACGCCAAGGAGACGGTATACAGATAGGGCTATCGGTCTTGTATTTTCAGACACTGATATGGAACAATTCAAAGCTCTTTACGACAGACTCTCCGACAAAGTAAGTACCTGACGTGTGTTAAATACAATAGTAGCCTAACTAACGTATTGAAATACTAGATCAACTGTTACTAGATCTAGCTGTTGGATGGTTGGAATTGAATTGCAGAAGACCACGAAGCGTTCCACTCTACATGCTGTCGACACATAGCGTCTTGAACGTCGTTTTCCCGTGAGAAATCTGGTTAACCCTCACTGTGGTTATGTGAGAGCTTGTTTCCTCATGCTGTGTTTTGGATGCTCTCTTAATAAAATATATAGCGCGTACCTTTTGTAACTATTTTGTAATTGCCATATTATGGCGTAGAAAAAATGGAAATCTTTTCCCGTGCCTTCTTAAAAGTTGTTATCAAGGGCTACAAATATCCACGGTATGAGGTATTAACATTATGTCTATCACAGTCTCTTATACGTGGTTGCCAACGTAAGTAGTTTGTACTAAGCTCATTAGCATGCTCTGATTTACGACCTAAGCGTCTGTTGTAGATGTCTCGCGAGCTACGTGACCTTCAGGATCAAACGGCAAGCCTCCAACGAAACATAGACGACTTCCAAAAAGAGGTGGGCACTAAAGTTATTTTTCCTAGGCCTTGTATTGAATTTACTTACTATATGAAATTATTCAAATATACAAATTGTATTCAAATTGGTTTATATAGCATATTTATAAAAAATATATAAATATCTAAGGACTATAACCTAGTGGCAGGCGTGATATATTTACAATGTAACAACAAACCTTAATAGTTGTTCCATACTGAACTTGCTTATCTTTTGGTGCAGGCCAAAAACCTTCAGCAGAAATCAGATGGAAAAGCTGAAAAATTTTTCAAGAACATTGAAACGCTATCGATACGCTATGATCAACTTACTGGGAACATCACAGACTTTAACAACAGCGTCACATCGCGTCTTGAGAAAATCACCAAAATGGAGGGACCACGTGTGAGAATAATCGATTGCTTTAACTTTCTAACTCTTTTTAAATATGAATAATAGAGAACCTGTAGCCAAACAACGAAAAGATAGATCATTATCGCATCATCTTTTTTTCACTGGCCAGATTTTCTCTCTTTGAAAACTACAAATTTTAGGCTCCTCCCCCTTCTGATTGTTGACAGCTAAACTGTACACTGTGACTATGAACTTAACTGTGTGTTGTTATAATTTCGAGATCGTTCTTGTCTAAAATGTTATTACCGGGAGTAATCTCCGAATAAGTCTCGCATCCATAGGCCTTTTTATATCTACGTATACAGTTTGAGACCTCCATAGCGAGCTTTTTACGAAAGGATGACCGTGTAAAATGAGTCTTTCGGTATAGACAATAAATAGATCGTTGGCACGTCCTCTTGTCGCCATAGGGTCCACCGGGCGTTGGTAATCTTTCCGCTTGCTTCCATTACAACGACACGGACAAATTGACCGGGCATACCTCGTCGGGCTCACAGTACACCGATTGGCTGCCCCAGGATAACGTCTTACAGGTACCGTCAGCCACATGCTACTGTCGAATGTACCTTCACCATATCTTGATATCTTTGCAATTGTCAGTGTTAAAATGCAAGTTGACAATATCTTGGCGTTTCTCCATCAGTCTGACGAGAATATGAATATCCGTTGAGAAATTCAGCGTTGTTTTATTCCTACCCGATCGCGACATACTTCATTTTGGCAACAGACTGACTTTCAAACTGGTTATAACGATAAAAAATTTCCTTATAACTGATAGCTTCGACATACTTTTTCGACCTATATATAGAAAACAACCTTACTGTGATTATCATTGCGAGGAAAAATTCAAGGAGAAACACTTTTCAGAAATACGTCGTGATGGGCGCTGGTTGCTCGGTCTACGGAGGTTCGTTTCATTCTCTCACAAGTCG
>WURV02182952.1:0-13087 GCA_011762755.2 Epimenia babai | reverse complement strand
TCATTTGAATAACTGCTAAATCTTCTATCTAGAACGAAATGGCGTATTCCTAACGAAACAAGATTTATCATCGATCTTAGTAACAACAGTTCCATGATAAAAGGTCAGGATTCAATAATTATTGAATTAACAGGTATGGCTCTAAAATTTAGACCGCATTTAAAAGGTCACGGAAACGTTTTTGTCGCGATAATGCAGACCGAACTAGCCCGCATTCTAGCGTTCGTCCCTGCAGATGAAGCTTTCCTCGGGAAATAGCGGTTGGAAATGAATGAATTTGTGAATGAGTGCATGAATGATGACGGATTTTAGCGGATTCCAACTCGCAACATCCCGCGTGGAATTTCAGTTACTGAATAACTGGAGCCTGACGTAAATTGAAATTAAATTAGGAATCATTTCGTAAATCATTGCGGATTATAGACGTGGGTATACGGATATTTCATTCCCCTCCTCACATTTGCTGAACTCGTCGAATCCGACGACAATCTGGGGTAAATGATTCTTATTTCACTGATGAATATGCCCCCGTCGCGACGCACTCACATCGTACAATGAATCGCGATTGTCCGGTCGTTTACGACTTATAAAATCGGAGACGGGGATAGGATGGTGGATGGATAAAGGCGTTGCGAAAAAGAAATCGATTTGCAGGGGTGTAGCTAGTCGGATTGTTCCGCCGTCATCTCTCGACACCGATCACTCGCTGTTTAGTGTACATAAAGATCACAAATGGACCGATAATCCAGTGGCTATTTTTTGTAAATATTTTATCAACCGCTGGATTCTCGCTGTGTTCTTACTATCGTATTTTCAATTAAGTCGTTTTCGCACGGAATCTTACGGCGGAATGCTTTATATATTCGCTTGATCTCGACTCTACTAAATCGGATATCCGGGTCGTGGTAGCGTCGGTTCTGTCGGTAAAAAGCAAAAACGTAGCGAGTTATCGACACTGTGTGCTAGCGACGAGGCGACCTAGCGACGCCGTTATATAGTGACGCCGTAAAGCAGCGACGACGACGACGCGATCTAGAAACGCTGCGCACAGTGATCCATTAGACGACCTGAAACATGTTACGGCAAAGCTGGACGTGCTCGACTTCTCGTTCCCTGGTGTGTATACCCTCTGTAATAATATATCAGTTTCCTGAGGTGTCGAAAATATAACTTATTGCGTACACGGGGTGGTTAGCAACTTAGCGTGTATTGGTACACAATAATGCCAAAGTCAATACAAGTCGATTATCCCCATATTTTCTCGTCGGAATAGTTTTACATTGGAAAATATTGAGTTTTTCGAGTTATTTTGACTTAAACGACAAGCCTGACCGACGACTCGTACGATATTCGTGTAGCGTATGGTGCTATTGTCATTCAAAGACAAGCAGATTCTTGGAAAAGTTTTATCAAGGTCAAAAGTAGCGATACGATATTTGATGGTTGTTGACAGTAACAAAATTAAGCACTACTATAAGACGGAGATGCACGACAAGGAGTCTGTCGTTGTATTTATGTTGGTACGGTACAGGAATTATCATACATAGTCCATCATAGTTACAGATATCCTTTTATATACTGTTGGCTTGGTGCAGACTCAAAATCCCAATGTGCTCCAAAGATAAAACTTAGATAGAAGATAGGCAGAAGAACCTCTGCTTTCGTAGTTCAACTCGGATATCTTTGTATATCGTTGGTGAAAGGTAGCGACATAACGTTCAACAATTACAGACCCCAATCATATCATTTAAGAAAGCCTGTCAGATGCAGCTTACAATAAATATTTATGGCAACTATTCAGAGAAGAATTAATATTTCACACGTACTAATATTACACTCCCTCATTACTCCCGAATCACAACCCTCTATCCTTTTAAGAGACCGATTTACTTCAAGGATCGAGGATAAATGACATTCTGGGAATCGAAGTTAAAACTAAAGGTAACATCTTATCGACTTACTAACATAGAGGTGTGGGTTGCCGTGTTAGCCATGTCGTAAATACGAAGCACCTGATGAAGTATACTTGATATACGAAAGCTTGTGTTAATCCTTATACAGTTAGTCAACAAGGTGTTATCTTTGTATTTTCGTATTTACAACATGGCTAACATGGCAACCCACACCTCTATATAAAAAGTGAGACATGTATATGCACTGACACGCATATGTGCGCCCACATATGCATACACACACTGTATAAACACACCGGTGTAGAACGTTATATAGATAAACAAAGTCTCATATTGAATTACTAGTCTAGAAATAATATTCCAGACATGATTTATACAACATAAACAACATAAACAACATGTTTTAATGGGTCAGAATAAGGAAGGTTGGAATATCTACATCAAAGGCGTAGCAAAGGGGGGGAGGGTAGGAGAGGCGGTCTACCCCGGGCGGCATATGCCGAAGTGTGGCATTTTGAGGGCTTTCTGGAATTTTTAAGGTCAACGGATTATCAACGGGCAGCAGGGGAGGGGGGCAAATTTTACGACCGCCCCGGGCGGCAAATACAGTCGCTACGCCACTGATCTACATATTGTGTTTTCTCGTTCTACCCTTCGTGAGGTACTTTATAAATCCATTGCTCTCGTTGACGTGGCCTTAAGTAAGAAATTTATTCATGCAAACACCGGTATAATACACTGGGATTATAAAAATATCGAGGGCTTGCTGGTACACGTTCCATAGCTATCCTAAAGAGTCGATGTAAATTGTCATTGTCATTAGGCAAGCTGTACAAGTGGCTTAAAAAGGTGTTTTATGAATCCAAGGCATTACTTTTTACTTGTAACAGAAAAAAGTAAATGCATAATGAGAATCTAAATCACATTTCTACTCACAACATTCTATCCATTAAATAAATTTTTAATACTCTTTAGTGCTGTAATATAAACCCAATATGTCAATGTTTTTTTTCATCAGCACTATTCGCCCCTTTTCAAGTCATGACGCAACCTTGTTATTTTCTCACGGTTTGTTAACTCCTCTAACAAGTCTGCTTCTTTATCGCGTGTCCTAAAGGATTTCTCGCCCATTTTATTGACAGACTCGAGTCATTCTTTCCCCCATGAAGAATCTATTCTTAGTACTCCGTAGCTATTTATAGCATTCCATAGCTATTTATGGCATCTTACCGTTAATTGATTCCTAGCACAACCTTCTTAGATCTATTTTTTATATTCTTTCATCTATGTATCATGTTTTTTATGACAACCCCAATAAATGATGGCAGACATTTATGTGGGAGAACCCTTAATTCAGATGACCTTTTGAGATTTTTAACCTTAAACTTCTTCTTTGCTGAACCGTATATAATCCTCACTAAATACATGTCAAATAACAAATCAAGGTGAACGGGGGGTTAAATATCCTTGAAGGAATCGTATAATATAACACTCCATGGCAGGATTTAAAAAAAAAACAATGTCTCATTTCATCAAGTGAGATTAAAAATAAAATTAATTATTAATTTGGTCATTACTATCTAATTATTTGTTACATTCGCGTCTCTGAAAACTCAGAGAAACACAGGCACGCCATTGTTTAGAAATGATCCTGAGGTCTTCTCGGTTTTCTTGGTAAGAACAGGATAGCGCAGGTGGTAGAGCACTAGCCTATGAACCAGACGGTGAAGGGTTTAAATCATGGGCAATACAAATACCAATTGTCTTTTTCTGTTGTTTCCTTACGCAAGATAATTCAACTTAGTTTCTCTAGTTGATTTAGATATAAAGAAGTGCCTGGGAAATTTTTCAGCCTCATCACAAATTAATATGCACTAGCAAAGAAAATTTGTGAAAGAGTGGCTGGTGCCTGTTTTTTAACCGCCCTTCTCGATGACTCGCAAATCATCATTTGGCAAGCTGCGTATGTGGCTTTATAGTCCAGTATATAAGTGTCGAACATTACATTACCTTGTGTCTCGATCATTAATCATGGGATAGATAGCTTCTCGAAGAAAATCGGCCTCATTTATCTGGTTTAACTCGAGAGGTGAAAAAACGGAGGCGGTAAAAGTAACCGGTTTTTACAGATAGATGGCGCTCGATCGTTTATCGTGTCATTTATCACGACATGCTTCTTAAATCTCGGAAATATATATAGCGAAAGCGCGCTGATAAAATAATGTACTTAGAATTTTTACGCCGAATATATCTTCTGCGTTTCGTCGCATTATGTGGCTAGTGCTCAAGACTACGCTAGCGCCCATGCCGTCAGCGCGATTGGAAATCTCATAAACCGACATATGCCATCGGGATTGATGGTATAAGCCTTGCAGGAGGCACGGGTTAGAGCATCCATAATAGCGTTATATTCACCTCCTCCCATGGCAGTCATTAATGCCATGTGGGAGTTTGTGACATGTTCCTCTTGTAGTAAGGCTGTTGGTATTACCATTTGGTGCACAGGATCATACATAGGTAAGTCGAAGAATTCCATGGGATACTGGACTATCCATTCTTATACTAGACCAATTCCTAGGGCCTTGGACCATCTAGTGATTACCTGAACAATATTTTTGTACCCTTACGACACTGAATTATTTCTCTGCACCCAGAATCCATAGTTATGGTCGCAAACTGTCTGTTGGTTGCCCCAGAACATTTATTGTTACCATAAACCATTCTTTGATCCCACAAACCATTCTTTGATGCCACAAACCATTATTTGATCCCTAAAACCATTCTTTGATCCCATAAACTATTCTTTGATACCACAAACAATTCTTTTATTCCACAAACCATTCTTTGATCCCACAAACCATTCTTTGATCCCACAAACCATTCTTTGATCCCACAAAGCATTCTTTGATCCCAAAAACCATTCTTAGATCCCGTAAACCATTCTTTGATACCACAAACAATTCTTTAATACCACAAGCCATTCTTTGATGCCACAAACCATTCTTTGATACAACAAACCATTCTTTGATCCCACAAACCATTCTTTGATACCACAAACCATTCTTTGATCCCACAAACCATTCTTTGATCCCACAAACCATTCTTTGATACCACAAATTATTCTTCGATCCCACAAACCATTCTTTGATCCCACAAACCATTCTTTGATTCCACAAACCATTCTTTGATCCCACAAATCATTCTTCAATACCACAAACAAATCGTTTGTTGATCATTCGCTGGTCAAACCGTTTGTTGGTACTCTGAATCATTTCTTGGTACACAGGTCCATTTGTTGGTACACAGGTCCATTTGTTGGTACACATGATCATGCGTTGCTACACAGGACTATTTGTTGGTACTTAGGACCAATCATTAGTATACAGGACCATTCATTGGTACCTCGAACCATTTGCTGGTACATATGACTATTTGATGGTATACGGGACCATTCGTTGATACATAGGACCATTTGTTGGTACCACAAAGCATTTGCTGGTACACAGGACCATTCAGTGGGTACACAGGATAATTCCTTGGTATACATGATCATTCATTCGTACGCAGAACCATTCATAGTCAATGGTACCTCGAACCATTTGCTGGTACATAGGACTTTTTCTTAGTACCAGTACCATTCGTTGGTACACAGGACCATTTGATGCTACACATGACCATTCGCTGGTACAGAGGACTATTTGATGCTACACATGACCATTCGTTGGTACACAGGACCATTTGATACTATACAGGACCATTTGATGGTGCACATGACCATTCAATGGTACACAGGACCATTCTTTGGTATACAGAACCATCTTTTTGTAATGAAACTCAACTATGTCATATTCTACCAGAGCTCTCTGTCCTACAAAAAGAAAACAAGAAAAAATCAAAGTTGAACTCCAAGTTACCTTCTTTATCTCCCAACTGGATCTACCTGTCATTCTTTTACACCCGCAACAATATTAGCGAGCACTCCAGCTACAATGGTAATGGTTGTACTAAAAGCCCTTGCAGACCTAATGATCCATCGCGGATGCGCTGGGTTTTTATTGCCTCCGTTTATTCGATATAAATGCATATTTTCGCTCGTTAATTCCCATACATATCTCAGGAATGTTTCTGTATGTCTAACTGAATATGACAATTGCCTCGATCAATTCTCACATGATTGGGTTTTGCAACGCGATAGTCATATATATTTATATCAAGTATTATATATTCTTGCAGTATTATTCAGCTTTTAGGCCAATTCGACGTTATATGGTCCAATAGTGCGCTGCTGGAATTTTTTCGACAAGACGCGCTATTTTTGATAGGCCCGGAAGTGTTTTTTGCAATTTGACAGTAAGTAAGTGCTCCCGTTGCCTAGGTTATTGTATTATTGATGTTTTGGATAACTAGCCAATTTATATTATCATAACAGTCACTCTATTGTACCTCGCTGCGCTAAACATCTTGGGCACGGATTCCTGTAAGACGTGAAATATCACATACAGAGGGTTGCTACCATGATGTCTACCTGATATTGACCCGTTGTATAACTCAACGTTCAATTTTCGTACATTAAATAATTTCTATGCATTTAACCCTCCTTTAAAGTGTACTTTAAGGAAGAAAAAATAGGGGATATTGATTGAACAGAATATATGGCTTTTGTTTTATTGTTTGATAAGTGAAAATAAGGGGTAGAAGTGGTAGGTCTTATATATGTTATATAGTCGGTACATGCTACATTGCATGTATTCGTCACAGTGAAAGTTATTGTTCTGGAAAAACTACGTATAAGAAATAGTTACTAACCTCCTGAGACTCTGAACCAAGCATGTGAGTACTGCAGCCTCTGGGCTAAATATGGATCTTTTCTAAAAGTGAGAGCAACTTCCACTTGAATTGTTCAGAAGCAGTTTTGGAGATGAGGCATCCAGACTAACTTTAATGGTTTTAACATCCTGACATCTCTTTGAATAGTTTTCAAATGGAACCATGGTTTGTACTTGCTGAAGACTCTTTCTTCAGAAAATTCTGGGCTGCCTTCCTTAAAAGTTTAGAAACAGTATGTTCTTAAACTTTTCTCATCCCGGGAATATGCTATTTCTCTCTTCCTTCCTCCCCCTCCTTCTCTCTTGCAGCCTTTTTTTCTATATAGAATTATTTCAGCGTCTCATTGTTTATATACCTTTCAGGCCTTGTCAAGTTGGGCGTACACTGCCTCTTGGGTCACAAAGTTGCCATCAAAATAGTCAACAGAGAAAAACTTAGTGAATCCGTATTGATGAAAGTGAGTATATCAATAACAGGTATCTTTTTATCATGGTTTAAAATGTTTGTGACTTTTCATATTTTTTCATGATGTATTTTACTCTATACCCTCTAACACTGTTCACTCTAATGCTGTTTATTTCTATTCATTTTATTGCTGTTTATAATATTTTTTTGCCCTTCATTCTCATCTTAATGATGTTCATTGCTGTTTTTTATGGCAGTTTATATTTTATGCTCTTTAATCTCATCTTAATGATGTTCATTACCATGCTTCTCATCCAAATGCTGTTCATTCTTACTTTCATATTTTTACGTAATATTCATGGGGGTAGCCATTGTGATTCTCTCAACTAGAAAGAAATTCCCAAAAAACCTTTTCCACTGATGGGAGTCGAACCCACGACCTCCGGAAAACCAGTGTAGTGCTCTGCCGAATGAGCTACTGGGTCAAGCTTTCTACCACTCATGTAGGTATTTCACATCTTCGTTTGAGAACACAGCAATATTTAAAGTCCGTATATCACGCCAGCAAAATCTACAGCTTTTTTGTTTATTTGTTTATTTACTTATTCAACAAAACACACAAATATACAAGCATGTAGTATGTACACGACAAACAACACAATCAAAATACACCCGGTCAAGTTTATAAAACATATATACAATATACTAGTTAGAATTGTAGTCCTATAACAGTCATGTATGGTTGTTGAAAGGAAGTGCTTGAAGTTAAAACTACTTGTAAGGTAGCACTCCCTTACATTCCTGAGGAAGTTATACAAGGCGAAATAGGCAATATTCATATTTGGATATAGACGTATTTTGCAAGTGTTATAAATGCATGAATATCGAAAAAAATACAGTAGAAACATATTACAAATTTAAGTAGTATTACCAAGGGTCATGGAGAATATGTACTATAGTTACAATACCATACTAATAAAACTATTAAGACATATAATACTTACAATTTCTAGTACTAGTTGAGTTGTGATAAGACAAAATAGGAAATATTCTGCATCAACGATTGTAAAATTCTATTCTCAAAGATATCTGTAACGAGAATGATGGACTATAAATTGATTGTAATGTGATGCTTTATTTAAAGACGTTAATACATAGTCCGAAGACTGGATACGATTGGCTGAATTTTGCTGTGTTTGCTTATTACCGTAATGTTAATAGTGATATTTTCTTGTCTTAATCATGTTTATTTTACTGCTTTTCTTTATAATGCTGCTTATTTTAACGTTTTTTTATATTAATGCTAATGTAGTTTTTTAAGTTTGTACACCTTAATGTTCTTGTTATTTATTTCAATGCCTATAATTTTAATTTTTGCGTTATTTATGTTTCAATTTTATTAAGAGTATATTTCAATACATTTTATGGATTGTATGTTTCTAATGATTATTTGCTCATATCACATGATTTAAGCATTTGTGAGGGATGTCAATTTTCATTCAGGCAGGCTCTGTCATACTTTCTGACTCGCAACACAATGCAGTATCTGTAATCCTTTCCCTTATTTCTTCCTTGCTATAGGAGCAGTATAAATCAATATTGTCATATGCAACAGAGGCAGCTCGGAAATCGACTCCTATTAACCCCAATATCTGTCAAACTGAATTCGTCGATGGGTGTAGTTGTATGCTGATCGCTCAATCGGGGGAGGGGGATGAGGAATGCTTTGTGCTATTTTAGAAATGGGCTAAGCTGATTTAACGCAAAATGACGCGAGACAAATCAAATCAAGTCATAGCCTCATTCGGGATGCTCCCTGAAATTTTTATCATGGAAATCTCAGAAATTTCTTACATGCAGCTATCTGAAATTTCTATCATGGATCTATCTTAAATTTCTATCATGCAACTATCTGAAATTTCTGTTATGGAACCATCTGAAATTTCTGTCATGGATCTATCCAGTTAAGTTGTTACTGCGTTGGCATGGTTTTTAATATTTTTTTTCTCATTCTTTTGAGTCCAGTTAATAAAGTTGTTACTCCATTGACATTGTTTTTAAGAAAATTTTTTTCAATCTTTTGAATCCAGTTAATAAAAGTTGTTATTCCGTTGACATTGTTTTTAAGATAATTTTTTTCCATCTTTTGAATCCAGTTAATAAAAGTTGTTACTCCGTTGACATTGTTTTTAATAAAATTTTTTTCAATCTTTTGAATCCTGTTAATAAAGTTGTTACTTCGATAATATTATTTTTCAATCTTTTAAATCAAGTTAATAAAGTTTTTACTTTGTTGACGTTTTTCAAATAATTTTTTTCATTCTTTTGAATCCAGTTAATAAAAATTGTTACTTCATTGACATTGTTTTTAATATAATTTTTTTCATTCTTTTGAATCCAGTTAATAAAGTTGTTACTTCGTTGACATTGTTTTTAATATAATTTTTTTTCCTAAATTTTGAATCCAGTTAATAAAGTTGTTACTTCGTTAACATTGTTTTTAATATATTTTTTTTCATTCTTTTGAATCCAGTTAATAAAGTTGTTACTTCATTGACATTGTTTTTAATATAATTTTTTCATTCTTTTGAATCCAGTTAATAAAGTTGTTACTTAGTTAACATTGTTTTTAATATAATTTTTTCATTCTTTTGAATCCAGTTAATAAAGTTGTTACTTCGTTGACATTGTTTTTAATAAATTTTTTTTCCTAAATTTTGAATCCAGTTAATAAAGTTGTTACTTGTAAGGCCAGCAGTCTAGGTGGGTAACATATAAAATGGCCCACTCAGCCTTGTGTATATTGTGTAATCATCTATGTAGAAAAAAAGAATATTGACAATAACGGGAAGTGTTATGGATTCATCCCGCAATGTATTAATCCCACATGTGAGGTCTTGAAGAAATCTGGCTAATGGTTACAGTATAGAAGCCGAGGTCATGGCATGGGACGAATTGTAGAAAATTCTTGTATATGTACATGTTTTAGAGACTTAGATAGTACTCATTTATTATCTCTAGTCGTCAACTATATTTTTTGTTATTTCTCTAGGCAATCTTTATTACTGTTATTACTCAATATAGCTTTACACAATATTTATACTGAAATTTAATTATATTGTACTGTTCATGATTGTTGATAATGTCAACAGATAAGTCGACTAACTACAACATTACAGATATAGGTTTTCTCACGGTGTTTACTGATGTGAAGTGGGTTTGATGCCTAAACTAATGAGTACGTATTAATCAAATATATTTAATATCATTTTTATTTCATAAATGACAGGTAGGAGATTCCACTCCTATTACAATGTATGTATGTATGTACGTATGTACATATGTACGTATGTATGTATGTATAAATAGGCTTACCATTGTATATCGTGGTATATATAGTGTATTATGGGGTGATGTTAGTGAAAACTTTACAAACATAATTATACAACATTAATGTATTAACATGTTAGTTACATGGGAATTATGGTGTATTATCAGGTAGTGTTAGTTAAAACTTCACAAACAAACATAGACATATAACAGTATTGTATTAACATGTTAGTTACATGCTATGGTATATTATATCCATATATTGTGTATTGCTGTCCCCGAGAGAAACCACTTCTGAATTATTTTATTACAACCAAATATGTCCAGTCACAACCTCGGATGGATAAAGATGAACCACCATCTACTGTATTACAGTAATGCAGCCTGTGTCATAACAATAGGTTTTATTCATCTCTGTTATATCACTATTCATAATTATGCATATATTCGGTGAATATTGACAGGAGCTAATGAATCAGTCGACATTTTCCGCCGATCTGAGTATATAAACATCGAACTTTGTTACACATCGCATGATCAAAAGGATGAACGTGTTGCTTCGAATTTTCCATCCCTGCCACCTCCCCCCCACTCGATCATAACCAGACGTACAAACGCCGTTCGTTATCTGGGTATCCCTATGGGCACGGAAGCATTCATCACTTATTGGTCCGTCCGTCCGTATGACCGACGGGCTGGCTGTTCCAGATCTGCATGATACAGACATATATATCCAGCTAATCAATTTGCCGCTATTTCAATGCTCCAAAACTTTGAATATATTTATTTACCCTTAGCAGTCTGTTGTCGCAGAATTGTACTGCAATAGTAATGTGATATACAGACATCAAATGGTAAGGTTTAATAGTGATTATTATGGTAATAATTGATATACGTATTATTAAAGGTACAATACAAGATTTATAGACCGCAAGTATCAGTCAATAAAGGCTCTCAGATGCGATTCACAATGAAACATGTTTTGGCAGCTATTATATTTGGCAGCTTATATACAATAAATTTGACACTTGCATATCAACACCACCAAGGAGACAGGTTTACTCCAGTAATTGAGGATAAATAACATGCAGAAGATCATCGTAGAAAAGTCGACTGGTGTTAAGTGTCGAACGCTTGACCTTTAGGTAGCTCCTACCACTTGACTAACTGCTTCCCTTATTATTGTTTCATTGTTTCACTGTACACGGGAAGATCCTCGCTCAGATAAAACAATTTCGCTGGCCAGGGGTTAACAAAGGTTACAGTGTGAATATTTTTTCCTTCATATTTATTTACGTATGAAATATTTTGGAGAGAAATAAATGCACAGAAAAGAACCTCCAGAGTCCCATCCGAGGTACAGGTTTTTCAGTGCATTTGTCTCCAGCTATTTATTCAACCATATTGACTACCTCCATTACCATCACATTTATAAAATATTTTGTTATTCAAACAATAAAACTTTGAATTATGCACTTAAACCCCTGGAAAAGGTATAAAAATGCGATGACATACCCTCATGGTCATTGGTATGATCACAAGTTCGACAATAGAGTTTCTAAGCTTTCAATCCTGACAAGGTCACTACCAATCCTGACAAGGTCACTAATCACAATCCATTAAGTATGCACCACAGTATAAACAATCCCATTTCAAGTATAATTATATCTATGTCTAATTTTGTTGAAAGAAAGTGCGAGTTCAATCAACTTGAAGGGTAGCAGTCCCTAACAATACCAATGAACAGAGAGACAGTAAGATGGCAATATTGAACATCTTGACCCGGTCACTTCCAATCCTGATAATGAGTTTTTTTCAAAAGTGTCATGAATTTTTTTATAAATTCTTTGGATTTATTTTTTCATGTTCAGTCAATTTTTACACTCTTGGGTGAAACATTTGGAGTGATAGCTGAATGAAAGGAAATAAGAAAAATTTTCCTATGACATTTTCTTCAGTTCATTTATGCTTGTTTTTGGTTATTAGCATTTTTTTAACATTAAAGTTTTACTTTTGGTAGAAATGGGTCACATTTGGTTAGGATAAGAGGGGCAGTTATATACCTGCTACATTTGCTCACATTTCACAGCATTTTTTTCTTTATTGAAAGTCCCCATTCTGCACCATATTACAAAGGTTAGCATACTTTATCTCCTCCATCAAAAAGTGATGTTTTTGCAGCATCCGTCTGTTTGTCTATTTGTCCGTCTGTCTATGTGCCTGTTTGTTTGTAAGCAACTTTATGCACAAAGTTATGAAGGGATTTGTAGTTTCTCAAGCAGTTGGAAATGGGCCAATGAACATACGATTAGATTTTGTTGTTATTTAATGATATGTTTTTGTTCTACATTTTAATGAATCACATGATATAATACAGTGCTGATTTAGTTACGCAACAAATGGGAGATAAACTGCATTAGCACATGTCTGCACTCCTCAATTATTTTATTTAACATAATAATATTCATTCTGCGGGTTGGTCCATAAGTTCCAGGTCGCTCCTATATATTATATGTCCAGAGGGTCTGTATGGTCGCCATCATTTTCAGAACACAGTACGATACGTCTCCAGGTTCTATGTGACATTTTTTGAAGCAGAGGTCAAGTGATAG
>WURV02182941.1:0-13087 GCA_011762755.2 Epimenia babai | reverse complement strand
ACCAATGACCGGACCAGCTACAGAGTCCACAGCCGTGCCTGAGATAACAAGTGAGACCTGAATTTTGACTATGTTAGGGGGCGGCAATGTGTAGAGGGTTAAATAATATTTTTAATGAAGGGGGGGGGGGTGTTAGAACAACACGAAGTGTGGCAGAAGTGACACACCGTAATCGGTACAGATTTACATTCACGAGTCAAGTTATAAATACATGTCACTAGAGATACAAAATTGTGTCACCAATGATAAAGGAAGTCTGATTGCATATTATGTATTGTGCCAGCTATGTGTGCGTGCGCTGTCATTGTGAAGTAAATAATCCGCATTGGTTATTATTAAAATTTTCTTACTTCATATACCGTACAAACAACAAACAAACAATGTATAGGACTACCTTTGACCGTGACCTTTTGCTTTTTTACTATCAGGGGCGGGTAGTTTTATCTTTGTCATTACGCTTACTGCTAACTATATCATTGTTAGTATATAGTTCACTGTGCTCCAGCAGTGATTAGTCACTATATGTTATAGTATCTATGAGGTGATAAAAATGTGTAATTAACGGTTTAGTCTGTCTAGACTAGGCGGCTACTGCATACTGTACTATGTACCATATTCGATAAAGAAATTATTGAAAATCATATCTTGAATAATAATTTGGTTTGTCCGATATTATCTTGGCACGAAATATGAGCCAATTTTTATGGTGACTTGCCGTAATTGTCTCCCTTCTGATCCGATCTATAGTCTATATATGGCTATTTATGATAATGTTGGCTTCCATCGTATATTTTATCATAAGGTGATGATGGCTCTTTTGTTACTAAAATTGCAATCTATATATTTGTATATCATCATATGTATTCTATCTTCTAGTCAGATAGACGTACGTCGAACTGGGCCAACTGGGCCAACTGATCTGCACTTAAGACACACTTGATTGTCTCTCCCCAGGTCTGCTATCTGTGTGGTGTGAAGAATTGGGCCGATTACTGCTGCTAAGACACCAGAAAAGCCGTTCGCCCGATTCCGTTACGGGCAAGAACCCAGCAAACATGCAACCTCAGTTAAAGAACTTCCAGTCCATGCCTCCCAGGTAAGGAATTTATTGCACATTTCACTAAGGTAATATTTAAAGGTTTTTAAAATATTAACTCGTTGATCACTACTCTCCCAAAGACCAAGAAACGCTCGCACATTTCAGAAATAAAACCCACACTCGCACAAATTTTAGTAGTAATTCCTAGCTATCGCTGGCAGTCTTAACGCATGCTTATATTTATAGCAAGAAAATCCAACTAACTCTTGCTATGCTTGAGCATCATCTTCTTGGCTACATAACGATCGACTATTTCATTGACATACAGCATCTACATCGATTGTTATTAGGGTTGCCACAACACAATCAATATATACGAATTCGACATCCTATCATCCAGTATTTAAAAAGTTTCTAAATATCTACTATATCTATCACAATGTTTTCCTGTTAATGTCATTGGGTTTAGTTCCCGGATTGTTAATATCTAATGCTTTATCTACTGAGACTGGAACCATGCTTATTAAATACAAGTCCAATCTAAAGCCTAACATGATAGATGTTATTTAAATGTACTCTAATTTTATTTAATCTAATATGTCTCGCAAAAGACGTCATTTATGTGATAATTACGCTTATTCTTTATCTCCTGTATGAGAACTTTGTATCGCGTCATCGCTATTGACCTATGACATATTATGCCCGTAATGATATCGGTGCCGTATTTCGTGACGTCGATGTATGTAAAAGCTAAATATCAAGCATTCATGAATCGCATCGTGGCGACTGACGCTGTATGCCCACGCCACTTTCGGCGAGTTTCGCTATAATATTATTCAGAACGCGTTTGCGTAATTGATCCCGCTGTATATCTCCGGCAAAACCATCCCGTGCTAAACGGCTAAACGACGACAATATTGATTCAGTAGGAGGTATATATCCTACTTTATTATGTCACGCGATAGCCAGTGGTTTAGACACGCATAAACACAATGACTCGATACTCGTGTTAAATTGTGACGAATCGCGCGTTATCGTCCCAGTGTCGCACGACGAATTTGTCTTGCTTCAACTAATATGCATGCGCTGTGCAAATCTCGTCGCATTGTGTATTATTTTACTTCAGAATTGCTGCATTGCGCCTTTTTCGTGTTATACACATGAACTAAAGTCATATTTTGCCATTGGCCGTTAAAATTGGCAATGTCATGTACTTATTGCATTGAAATTTATCAAATGTCAATCGAATCATATGGGACATAGTCATCGCCATTTATGAGCTCGTAAAAACTTATAATACTAATAATAATACCTGTGAATACTTTAATGCACGTATTTGAGCCTATAGTGATGTGTATGCCAATCAGTTCATAAAAGTGGATTGAAGGATTATGCGATAGAGAGCTTAATGCTCTGTCAGCCTTGCCTGCAATTTTACATAGCTCTCTTTACCTGTAAAGCTTTGCGGCAATTATAAATTTAATTTCCCTGGATGCATCGGAATCCTAAATTTACTCGGAAGTGATGATAGGGATATCTATGCCAATGTTTGCTTTCAGAGTTTCCCCCAAAAAATGCATGAATACATTTTTCGTCACAATTGATAATGTTATATACATACCATACCGAACTGACTGGGCAAACTCACAAATGCAGTTTCATTTCTGTCATTTCTCTTTCATTGCTATATTAAAACTCAAGTGATATATTTATATTGATTAAAGCTATGCAAAGTCGACAGACCGTGTCGGCTCTATTCACACACAATGTTAGTTACGCGACCTCGTTGTCAACTTTGGTGAATTAATAAGCATTTTTATCATGATAAACACTTATGAAAAAAATCACCCGAGTTCTTGGTTATAAGGTGACATGTCCGCACATATTTTTCATGTATACTATTTGTTTTATGTTTTATATTTATCTTCGGTATGCAAATGCTACGAGAGAAATGTATACTAGTTTATTAATAATATTATCAATCATTACAATCACGAAAGAAGTTGGTTTTATTGTTGTTACTCTGCGTACTCATATTGAGAAGTGCATGCTATCGTACGTACTATCGGGGAGTTTACCTGTTGTCATACCTGGTTCACTGACATTTTTGATATCAGAGATTTCTTAGTAACCCTTTGCCCCACTCATGATCATGACTTGATTGATATTCATTATGAAGGAGACCATAAAGACATTTTCCAGTCATGCACCTTGCATTAACGTCTTCTATACAGACGTTCTGTCAGTAATCTGAAATTATACTGTATAAAATAGATTTATTGAATTGACTTATCATTGCTTCTACAGTCGTGTCAGTTGAAATGCATACCAGGTTAAACTGGAGAGGTATTCAGTTGCCGTCGAATAAAACAATTTTGCAGAACAGTGGGAAATCACCGCCTAGTCAGCTACTCTGTGAAGTAAAAAAATTAAGTACGACATATATAACCTGCGCAGCTCGTCAAATAACGGTTTACAAGTCATTTGGGGAAGATAGGGAAGATAGTAACAGTTCTGTACCACATGTCAGCAAGTCCCTCGCTATTATACCAGCTATATAGGTATTGAATAAAAATAAGTGCTCTTGTGTCGCATCGCACTGTGATGAAATGCCCTTCAATAACTCCCAGTATACGACTGATTTGAGTTCAAAGTCGTCATCTTTTTGTTCACGGTTCTTCACAACATTGTGTGATTTTTATATGAATTATCTTATCTTATATCTTTCCATGCTCCCTCGAACCTTCTATACTGCAGTTTTTGTGATCCATCGCAGATGCGATCAACCATGTGGCCTTGTTATATTCCTTAGGCTCTGCTCAGGTACATGGCTCAATTTGTGTAGGACGCACTCCTAATATCCTTACGGTCAGGCGACAAACATCTATCGTGTCATTCGCTGTAGATCAGGTTACGTAGATCCCAGTCAATCATATCTCTCTCCAAGTACCATCACTCAATAATGTTTTTTTATCCATTTCATGCATTTGATTTTATCCGTACATTGTACATTCGCGGTGAATTTCATTTATCAAAGCCAATTGTGACCACCCATTTTGGCGACAATCACAATATAATAGGTCGCAACACAATGAGAAATCACGGAGCACTCTGTTATGTAGGCGTTCTATTGATCTTCTACACCCTCATGTTCAATTCCGTTATCTCGTCTATTATTCATCAGCAACTCAAATATATCGCCGTAAATTATTTGCTAACACTTTATCATTGATTGAAAATTAAATAATGGGATGTTCCAGTTAAAAATAACAAATTTTATGGGTCAAGGGAGATAAATTAACTCTATCAACTTTATTGATGTACTGACTTACCTCAATTATATTTTTTCATCATTATAGTTTACTCTCCAAAATGTTGAATTAATAATATGTAATTTTACATATCATAATGTCTAATGGTCCTTCTAATCTTGAATAACAATTACTCAGTTTTTCGGTCTATCCACGAATGTTTTTGCATGATTTTCTTATAGTATTATCCCCCCTTATAATTTGCCTCTGCACACAGTTGCGCACCTAAGATCATTGTCGCAGCTATTAGTAAGTTTTTGCCTGAATGTATCTCTGAAACATAGTAGTCATGAAGTATAATAACTAATGTCCAATTCTCCACATCGGGACCGTTATTAACTAAGTCATCTAAAAAATGTATTTGTTTTATTAACTAAATACCGGAGTTTATTGTACAATGTGTATTGTATAATGGTGGTTGTATAGTATGTATGAAATATTTATTGAGACAAAACCTTTAGTATGAATGAGCATGAATGAACACAGTTGTATTACAATGGGGATGGTGGGGTGTATCCAATAGTCCAATAGTAACTGTTATTGACTCTTGAGTATTTGATATATTTGACTGCATTACTCTGGAGAGATATGTGCATGCAATACTCTACGCACCTATAATATATGTGTAGTTAAGTTATTACGTTGTTGCGTTGTTACATTGTTACAACGACCGACCGACCCACGATGCCCGACACAGTTACCGTGTGCGGGTGGCTCACCGCTACGGTTCATGTAATGGTATTAGTCTAGAGTAATCGGCTAATCACGCATATGGATGGTAAAAGATGATGCTCGCAGATTCTTGCATCACTTGCCGGGAGCAGGCCGCCGCCAAAAGAGAGCCGTTAGCTGCCGCGCTTCTCCGGTAATGTAAATTGCACCTGATTTCCCTAGATTGCCATCTACATGAGAATTATTTTAGGGTGGAATCATCGCAATAACTACGCAGTAGCAGAGCCGAGGTTATTTATCGAGGTGATTTATCGCTGTTCGGGGTAGGCGGGAGGAGTGAATCTGATCAGAAATTAACTATCCACATTCTATGATTATATATATCGTATAAATCAGTATAAATCACGTCACACTGTTGATCTATGATTACGCGTATACTTAACAGTTAACAGTGTCATCGTCAACTAGTCGGTTCGAATATTGGCTTCTAGTTATTTATACGTAACTTAACAGTGCGTGATTGTATCGTTACTAAGGTCTACTAAGGTCGGTAGTGGTAGTGCCTTCATTATTGGGAATGCGCGGCGCGGCATTGTTAGGAGTGTGTTTCTTTTGTGTACTATGTTAATGGCCCGGAGTGTCGTGGGAAGTTCATCCTAGCTTCTTGTGTAATGTAACCGCACTAACTACTCTCTCACAAAGTTAATCACCTATTCCAGTTTGCTAATTATTCCCACTTCAGTGTTCAGGCGATGATCTATGGCGATAGATATGGGTGGGAAGGGAGATGGTTAGTTGTGGGTCAAGGATTACTACCCCCCCCCCCCCACACTCGAATGACTAAGATGTAGACTGGTATAAATACTTGGAAATACTATCATCTAATACATTACCCCCATTGTTCTTGGTGACTCATTCTAAACACCCAATATTTATTCTCAAGAAAATTTTCACTGACCTCTTTTGTGTGTTGGAACGTATCATTCGTATATTGAACGTATGTAGTCTCCCTTGGCCTGCATGATACGATTGACTAGAACTGTTCACAGTACTCAATCGAACTATTAATAGAATCATTGTTTTCGGAGACATTCATAGGCCTTAATTCATCCAATATCCCGGTTTTAGTTGTTATACCTGATGAATTCATAAATAATGGAGAAGGGCAATCATGTGTTATTGACCTCTGTACAATATAATACAATGCCTGTGTATATGTGTTTTATATATATTGGCACTTGGTGCTGTGTCATTCACCTAGTGAGAATTTTGTATAATTAACTGGTCTATCTGGTTTGATATGGCTATGTATGTATAAAGCGCAGCGAGAATTTGCTCACTCAGCTCCTGATCTTAGCGGTCCAGCTTCGGACTAATCTTCTCTTCCATCCACTACCGAAACTAGATGTGTGAAATGAGTCTACCATAAACCGCGCCTAGCCTATGCTGAGGTTTAATTTTTATACAATGCGTCCACGTGTTATAAACACGCGGGTGGATTCGTTGAACCTCCAGTTTCAAGCTGAATGGAAAGACATGACCCGTATAGTTTATTCATAGGATTTTCCTTTTTTTGATATTTGTTCTATTCTCCACCGAATTATTCAACATTGTTATCCATCTCATGCTCACTGTAAATGTACATATTTGTATCTAACTAATTGATCTGTATTACCTGTATACTGTTAGATGTTAATTTTCTATAATTTAAGTGAATTTTACTTTATATCTTAGACCATTGGGCTATTGTTTCATGTAAAGTATGTTTGACAGCTCTGCTAATAAGTACACTTTTAACAAATAAATTTCATTTCATATTCCATTTTATTGGGAATAACGTTAGTGCAAAGAACATTTGGTAGAATGTCGTGAAACGAACGAGGTCAAGGCGGCTACTAAATGTTTTTAAAACATGTTCATAGGCAATCATGGAAGATAATTGATCGGCCAGAAGTTTTGATTAATTCTGGCTAAACTTTCCTCGCACTATAATGTATTGGATAAAAACGAGATAGTAATGCTTGCATATCCTAATTGTTCTTCACACGTTTGACACATTATTACCGGCTCAACCTAGTTAATCATCCATGCCAAACCTTATGGCCCATATCTGCTTATACGGTTTATATGATTTGCAACAAATATTTTTGTTTTTCTATGGTATTTGCGCATTCTACCTCACTAATTATACCTATTCCCCTGAGCTATCGGTGCATGCTAATACATATAAAATGAGAGTTAAATATTATATTAGATGATTGCAGAGATATATACAGAAAAAACCCACGTCTGCCAGCATACCGAACAAACGACTTGTGTACCTAAACAAAGGACTATGACTAGTCTGGCTATTTCCCCTTTAAGTTAAATACCGGGTATTATGATATATTGCGAATATTCAAGTTTTCCCCCCTCTAACATAGACTTCCTGTATTTATAGTTGGCATTTTCAGAACATTTTATTGATCCGAGATAATTCAATATAATTGTTGAAATCTACGTTTATATTAACCTAAATATGATGTTAAATGGTTTGAACAGAATGTGCGTGTTTTTAAAGACTAAATGAATTATTATCCAATCGTGCATGAGATAGTGTTTCAAACATTATTTACGTTTATCCAAGCATTAATTCACTGAATCTGTCTGACATAACATATCTGTAATCATTTGTTTATTGCCCGCACTGTGCATGTAATACTGTACTTTCCTATAGCTTCATAGGGTTAGACTGTATGTTACCGCACAAGGGCAGGCACACCGAGCCGGTGCAGGCAGGTGTGACTGTGTCTGTTTACAGTGTCAAGGACACGCACTATTGTGGCTTACTCAAGCGTGTCAACTCTCTGGCCTGCTCCAAAAGTCTTTTATCACATGAAATTCTCCGACTAGGGAGAAGAGTGTAGTACCTATGCCCAGAGTAACTGCCTACACAAAAAGCAGCGCGGTGCGTGGTGGTGGTGGCAGCGCATGGTGGAGATCAACTAGCCTGGTTGTTGTTCATTGTGTACAATGGCAGCGCCAATGTTATAGGCGCACTGTATTGACTGATACACTAGTACGAGGCAGAGACATGAGAGACATTGATTCATTAGTAACAAATTATCGTGTGTAGGTTGTGATAGCGTAGTAGACTACCGCCTCTTGGATTACACTACAATAACCCCGGCGATGATGTTTTCCCTGTGAGTAACCAGCTGTGTTTGTGACACTATATAATTATTATATTAATTATTACACTATGTGATATATACACATTACACTCAGTGTGTATCGCTTTATCATGTTAATTCGGTCAGTATTTTTGAAGGCTTGTAGAATTTACAGACATTCTCATTAGTTGTGTCATTAATTTATTAGTTAGTAAATATGTTACATAGAATTGTCAATGTATTCGGTTAGCAGACTGGTTCATGCAATCTCTTGTTTTCTGGTTTTTTGAATGTACTGTGTGATATGTTATTACATTCATATTATTTAACACATAGGTAAGCTAGTGTTCTACCATAACCTTAATCAATGAGGTGTTACCTTTACTCTGCGTATTGTAAATTTGGTCAACCTGTGGTGAGCGTAATGATTGACATTGAATTATCCATTAAAATATTGATTGACCCATGTCCTGCTACATTGTTTTATTTGACATTTGTTTTATTCTTTTAAAAGAATAATTGTTGGTTCAGCATGATTGATCGGGGTTAACGAAAGTGAAAGTAATTCATTGTTTTAAACAACCTTTTTGTTAGCTATATAATATGCTGACAGCATATATCGGAAGCATTGGTTGCATTATCAGAGCGTTTGGATCTGTACGGTATATGATTGCGTAAAGGTATTTTAGCTGCGTTTCAATTTTAGGTATAAAATGAAATGAAAGCATCACCTGGAAGTATTTTGCATTTCATTATGACATTATTTTGGTTTGTATAGGTACGGATCATACATACGAAATCTTATAAATAACAATGACTAAAAATCACAGAGTATAGTTAGTCATATCTAAATCATTTATACTTAGGGAGATCTGATCGCACGGTTTTTTGGGGGGATATTTCTTATAATAATAATAATAATACATTGTTTTAGAGGCGCCCTAATAACTAGTATGTCTCTAAGGCGCCTATATACATTTCGTGTGACAACTAATTATATTGTATAACACAATAGTAAGTGCATATAGGTAAATCATAGCCTAACACAACAGTTGAATGAAATGATATGAAATAACTAATTATATTGCATAACATGATAAAAAATACATTCAAATTAATTCATAGCCTAACCAAATTCTTTACAAAATATATATATTTGGTGATAGAGGTGTGGGGTGCTGTGTTAGCCATATCGTAGAATGCGAAAAGTGAAGGTCACACCTTATTGACTAAGATTATGATTAACGCAAGCTTTCGTATGCAAGTATACTTCATCAGGTGCAATGAGTAGGGGTGGTGACGCCAGTCAATAAAGCTGTTACCTTCGCTTTTCGTATA
This sequence comes from Epimenia babai, assembly GCA_011762755.2. Lineage (NCBI taxonomy): Eukaryota > Metazoa > Mollusca > Solenogastres > Cavibelonia > Epimeniidae > Epimenia > Epimenia babai. The sequence goes on along the minus strand of WURV02182941.1, from coordinate 3,575 downwards.
AATTTAGTGCCTTATCATATCGATTCATACTAATAATAAAGGTTGGAATTAATTAAGGACAAAGGAAATGCTGAGATTTTCAATACAGATTGCGCGTGTAGGTTACAGTACATCGTACATAAATATTGTATGTGTGAATAAATGAATGTAATGAACAGGAGATTACAGGATCAAGGCAGATCTATCTGCATATTATTATTACTACGTGAACCTTCACTTCCTTTCTATAGTAGCCATCTTGACGCGACCTGAATGCCCAACCTTACGCACTCACGCTATGGGCTGTTGCTCCTTAGAAAATCATCTTTGCTGAGAAATTATAATACTGTAGCATTGGGTATGATTTCTTATGTTCACTATTCACTAATCTATCCGCCAGTGTCTCGAGAGTGGTATAAATGCTATTATAGTTAACGTTACCCCTATTTCCGTTAATTATAGCATCATTTAACTATAATAATCATTACCGAAGCCATTAAATACCTGCACTCACTACTGACGACATTGGCTTTTTACGCTACAATTAGGGAACTGGTATTGGAGCCATTTAATTTCAAGCGCATTTATTTGGTTGAGTTAAAAACATATTGCACATATTATATATACTTCACCGGTTTTCACCAACTTAACATTATCGAGCTATGAACTGTATTTATATTGATTTTTTACGCAACTTTATCGCGCATCTTCAGCCCATGACAAAACTCGACTATTGTTAAAAATGATAATTTGGTATGCGGAATGCACTAACAATTGCACTATTTATAGGTTTGTACGAAATGTCAAGTAGCAGTCCACATGCATAAATAAATAAAAAATACACATTCTAAACTAAGTTTTAAACTTACGTTAAAAGAATTCAACTACATAATAGTATAAGTTTATTTCGTTAGACAGTAAACGTGATTATAAATCAAATGTTTCTTATGGAGCTTCTAAAATCAGGCTTTATCGAGCAAATGCGTACTATCAGCTAATTCACATATTAACGTTTTCAGTGCACTTTAGCTTCATTGCTATAGAGAAAATTATTGTCTCCAGTATATACTCACATGGCAAGTCGAATTGCGATAATGTACATTGCAAGACGATGCAACCAATAAAAAAGCTCGAATTTGCCAACTTTTCTGCTCTGAATGTGTATTTATTAACGTCGTAATGCTGCGTATAAAGTTTCGCTACAGTGCCATATCGTTTTAAAAAACGTTTAAAATTAGTGGAAAAAGAATGTTACTCCTATACATACAGCCTCTGTGCTTTGATCGGTACGAGACATGGTACAGTCAGGTGATACGATAAAATCAATACCGCATTTGTCTCTCTCATGTAGGTCGACTTTACCTACTTCGCCGTAAGATGTGTATGCATGTGTTTATCGAGTTATTGTGAAGCTATCGATCAATAATGTTAGTGATACACCGTCCAAAAAATGGCACATTCCCATGTAGCGTATGTTATGTAATCCGCGTAGTGAAACGCTCTCATGCTTAAAAACTGTAGATCAAACAATGAGTGAAGGTGATTTTATAAGGTAAGCGAAATAAATACTCGACATTGCATGTACTATCGTTATCACACCTTATATTGCCTCTTGCCGCATTATGGCTGCTAAGCTAGATCTACCTAGATCTACCGCATGGTGGTCCGCTAATTGTATTCCGACTGCCGTATTTCCTTCCTGTTTCGAACGTGTATCACCCATATTAACTAATCTTTTGTATACGATGAGAAACTTTATGAAATCTCGGTATAATACTTATAGAAATATGTGTTTTTTGTATTGGTTACATATTGGACCTTTGGTAATATTTCTCGGCGTCTTTTCTCATTACCCTTCTATCACGATGGTGGGTAGGATTTCAGCAGCGTTTTATTTTTACCGACTCTTACTTGTTTGCCAGTCTTCTGACATTTTAACTTTGACTATTGTTATTTGCAGCTTTATCATTTGTGCCATCCTTGCGACCGAAATGCAGCTGGTAATAATGGACAAACAAGTTCAACAAGATCACATAATCTAAATCTAAGTCCACCTCAAATATTAATCATAATTTGTTCCTCAGTAACATACATTTTATTTACAAGCTATTGATGTATCAGTAATTAATGACAATAAACAAAATAATAGCAATAAAATCTATCTATCAACTTGCGTGATTACATTCAAAACTATACCCAGTAGTAAATACCGCTACAGGGGAGTGGCTGTTTAAATGCTACGTATTGAATTTTAGCATCCTTTCTTCCTGCTGGTCTCTAACTCACCACCAGGGTGTCATTTCACCAATAGTATTCACTTTATTTTTAAATATTTTATTAGAGATCAAAGGGTGTTTAATAGCAATGGGCAGAACTTACATTTTTTGGCTGATAGTCATTTTAGTATTCCCTAGTGATATTTATCAATCGATAAAATTATCGTAATTTTTTACTGCTTTATTTATTTGTAGATGCTCATAATATAAATATTGTATATGTCTATAATAATATGCCAAACTGTCTCACTGTCTACAACACAAATCCAAATTTCCCCCATTACTAAGAAATGTTTCCTAATATTATTATTGAAAACTTCTAGTAAATATCATAGGTAAAATAACGCTCACAGCGCAGTATTTCTCTCATTTGCACGTTTCTCACTGTCTTTATATACTGAAAATTGCCATCTTATATTGTTCCGATGATGTTGCAGATATGTAAAAATCCACACGTTCTTTGCATTTGTCGTTTATCGATTTCTCTTTTATGTGACCTATGCATATACGATGATTCACGCGGGAATGTTTCAGCGATGCCAACGGGATATGGCAAGGTCCTCCGCATCAAGCTCTCTCCGTGGTCACGACGGTCTGGGGCGTAACGCAGACCACGCAGAGTGGACCGTTTACGCATACGACACCGGGCTACACAAACACCACGATGTCTACGACTCCATACACACAGCCACCCCAGGGCTTCCCGGGTAACCCCATGCAGAAGGGCAACCCGTACAACAATCCGCAAGCCATGCCCTACCGCCGAGATTCCGCGTACGCCGGGTGAGCTGAAACCCTACGGGTGTTACTATAGACGTTAAGTGTGGCTGTTGGTTGGTGGTTGGAGGATGGTACTGTAGGGGGAGAGTACGTGTGAATTGTGTCGAGTCAGATATGTGCACTTTACAAGCTTTAAATTGCTGAGAAACCGATCGAGTAAGTTCATAGGTCAGCTGGGATGAACTGCGGTTAGACGGCACTATAATCACGTACATGTATAATCATATATACACTTTGAGCAAGTTTTGAGGATAGCCAAGTTAGTCTGATGAAGACATGTAGAGATTAGGGAACGACACCTTTTTAGACTAACTAGTAACTATATGACATTTCACAAGCTTTCGGTTGTAAATAATCTTGATAACTTGACAAAGATTATTTATAATCGAAAGCTTGTGAAATTAATGTCATGTAGTTGTCTAACAAGGTGTTGTTCCTTAATCTATACACACCTTTAACAAGAATAGTTCACCATCACAATTAATCACAAACTGCATCTTCATTATGTAGAAGGGTTGATATATATATATATATATATAT
>WURV02182930.1:0-13089 GCA_011762755.2 Epimenia babai | reverse complement strand
TTGATTTGTTATTAAGTGATCGCTCATTCCATACAGCGAGATGTAACAGGTCACTTGAGTTATCAATGGTCTTAGATTCTGTGGCTGTAAGTTTCTCAGTTCGGTATTTTGAGAAGCCGAGCTATCACGTAATAGTTTACGCCTTCCAACCCGTTTACTGCGTAGGGGCAAGAATACACCACATGATTTTAAATTATTGTAATTAAATGTAGATAATTTAAATGAGTTCCTGAGGCTGAATAATTCGGTTCTAGTATATGTCAAACTGGTTAGAGCCACAAGTAACAGAGAAGCTGCCCCAAGCATAATGTAATAGTACATAATAATACAGTCCAAATTACAGATTGGAAACAGACGTTGACTGCTTAATCACTGGATATACCATACTGTGTACATAAGTATCAAATGTACTGTGTTAACTGCTGTGCCTACTAGTAACACTTAGTTTAAACAAAGAAGAAACTTTGCACGCTAATTGCAAACAAACTAGAATACATATCAGAAAACCAACCTGACAGCCATAAAGGCTATTACAAACACTAGAAGATGATAGGTATTGACATAAGTAGACAAGAGCTGGACCTTGAGAAAGGAATATGAAAAGAACATTGCAGCGTTTGAGAGGTAAGTGTGGAGGAGTATATTACCTCCCGAGTATTTTCAATAGATTTTTTGAAGATTTCTCATGTAAAATCTCCATTATGCAGTCTGTCTACAGGATTTCGAACCAGTTGAAGGTGATGCGACATAACTGTTAATCGTTGTATCGCTTTTTTTAATTAACATAGCAAATTCGTTTTGGGATTTGAATTATATTTGTAATATGATTTCGTTTTAATATAGAACCTGCCAATAATGAATTACCGCGGTGTTAATTAAAAAAACATCAAGACCAGATACACTGTATCTACATGATACTTGAGACACTAAATTGGCATGACTTAGCACTTTAATTGTCTTGTGTCAGCTACTAAAGACGAAGTGTATTTGTATTATCTTTCAGAGGTTTTTACAGAGGCTGCCATCCATACTACCGACTCAGGAGAACAGCTGTACGAAGTCGATCGTCCTTGAGTCTTTAAGATCCAGAAGGCGTGATGAGAGTAAATGGCGAAGAAGCATGTCCAAAAATGATAAAAAGATCTATGACAAACACTCGCGTGACACCGTCTTTAATTAATTTTGCAAAACGCGCAGACGTTAAAACTATTATTAATGAATCGAAAAACAGTCAGAAACAACAGTTCGCTTCTTTTAACTCCCTTATCAGTAAATCTGATATTTCTTCTACGTTACCAGACGATATTTCATCTTATAGTGTTGCCAAACAATTTGCCCATTTCTTCTCTGAAAAAAATTAGTCATTATCAGGCAGGCCATTGATAATGAATGTTGCAGCCCTATTCTGCCTGAGCCAATTTCAAAAACTAAGATTCCGGATTCACAATGCACCGTGCTCAATACGTTTGTCCCGCTCACACATAAAAGAATACACTTAAGAATATCATTCATGAAAACCCAATTACGACCTCGTCTCTTGACATTCTCCCAAAGCGCATTCTTCTTCCTTCTCTTCCATCTATTATTCCATACCTCGTCCTCTTGTTTAATCTCTCGCTTAGCTCTGGCTACTTTTCTGACGACTTCAAATGCGCCACCAGTCGTCCTTTATTGAAAAAAATCATCCCTTGACAAACACGTTCTCAAGAATTATAGACCAATCTTGTGATTCTCTCTAAATGGCTCGAGCGTGTTGTCTATAAGCAACTTATCGATCATCTTACTGAAAACTTATTGCTACCGTCGATCCAGTCCTCTTATCGAGCCAAGCATAGTGTTGAGACCGCTTTTCTCTTAGTCTCGAGTGATATACTGTCTAGTCTTGACTCTGGTCAAACAGTCCTTCTTCTTTTCGATTTATCTGCTGCCTTTGATACTATCGACCACTCCATTCTCCTCTCTCGTCTCTCGTATTAATTCCATTAGGTATCAAAGGCACTGTCACGTGTACACAGTCTTACCAGAGCCAACGGTCATTTGTCGTGAGTGCTGGCAATATTAGTTCTGAACCTCTTCCTCTCCTTTTCGGTGTCCCGCAAAGAAGTGTATTGGGACCCATTTGATTCAGCTGCTATACTACCTCTCTTTATGAGCTTATATCATCTCACGGCCTTAGCTGCCACCTTTATGCTGTCGACACTCAGCTTTGGCTACCTGTCAATGCGGATGATCCTGGTGAGTTGTTCTCTCCCATCAGCCGCATAGAGAGGTGTCTTGTCGACCTCTCTGACTGGATGGCGAGAAACAGCTCCAGTTAAACTCTTCAAGAACTGAGTTTCTATGCATCTCCTCTCCTTATCGATCACCTGTCCCTCCTATTTGATTGCACTTTAAATCATCTACTATTACGCCCATCACCACTTCTAAAAATCTCGGTTTCATATTCGATTCCAACATATGTCATTATCTACATATTTCGCACATCGTAAAGTCAGGTTACTCTTTTCACCATTCCCGTTGTTTCCAGATGTCTAACTAACATTCAAACTGAACAACTTATCCATTCCTTCATTACATCTAGCATCGATTCGTGTAACTCTCTCATCATCGGTCTTCCCGTTTCTCAGATATCACGCCTTCAGAGACTTCAAAATGCCGCTGCTAGAATTCTACATATAATTCCAACACCAATGCATATCACACCATCTCTCATATCACTTTATTGGCTTCCGGTCACTATCGTATTCAGTTTAAGAGTATTCTTCTCACGTATAGATGTCTTCATAACCTAGCACCACCCTATCTCTCCAACCCCATCACAACCAAAGAGTCATCCCGTAATACTCGTCAATCATCCATCTTAACACTTGTTGTTCCCAGATACAAACGAAAACGATTCGGTGAGCGCACATTTCATGTAATGGGACCCAAGTTATTCAACAGCCTGCCTGCAGATATCAGAGTTATATCATTACTTAATTTATTCAAAAACAAACTCAAGTCTTACCGTTTTTCCAAAGCATTTTAATTAAGTTACTCTTCTATCTCATAATTTTATCGTTCCTCTACAAAATGTTTATTTCGGTGCATTTTAAATTAATAATTTACATTGATTTTAGAATATTTTACTACTATTTATAATTTGTACATGGTAGTCGTCTTAACTGTTTTTCGTAGTTTTTCCTATCTTCTCTTTCCTTTTTTTCATTTTGAGTCACCACAATTTATTGTAAAGTGTCACTGACAATGCACATTAAGAGAGGCACTATGATTCAATAAGTTTCATTTCATTTCATAGGTGATTCGCTCATACACCGGCCTCGAGAGTTATAAAAAATTAATTTTTGTTCTACCTACACTAGGGTAGAGACGAAAGTGCGTTGTTACCAGTCAGTCGATAGTAATTTTCGTTAAATACGATATCGCTTACACGGCCATAAAACATATCTTATTCATAGTGCGAATTATTTAGTTCCGCGTTATACTGTGTGGTTTAAACATTACCTCGTTAATCTCAGAGACAGTTCCGCGTTATACTGTGTGGTTTATACATTACCTCGTTAATCTCAGAGACAATTCAACGTTATACTGTGTAGTTTATACATTACCTCGTTAATCTCAGAGACACTTCAACGATATACTTTGTGCTTAATTGATTTTATTTGACAATTTAAAACTCGTTTTATGTGAAGCCTACATATTTATAACTGGTAGTCATAATTGTTTCGATGTAATACCTATTGCTGTGGTGCCGTGGTAAACTCGTTATGTGATTGATTAGATCATTAATAAAGGGACACTATTCACTTTTTCATTTTTTTATTGCTCATTCAGCACAATTTTTATCATGTAAAAATGTTAATTATATACAACATATAAGATGTGTTCAAATATATGACACACTCTACTACTTTTGTTATCCAAATCCAGTCAATATTATCACGTTGTACAAGACGAGGGTTGAATGGAAGTGCTAGAAACGTATACCTATGCGAGCGCAACTTCGTCAGTTGTGAAAAATTAAAATTTTAAATGACGAATGACTGATAAAAAGGGAGAAGATCACATAAGTAGTGACTAATAAAAAAGAAATAAACTGTGTCAAAAGTTTTTTCTACGGTCTGAACATTTGGGCACTTATAAAGAAAAGTACTTGAAAATGGTTTAAACCAGTGGAAAATTTGAATATTTTATAACGCTAGGTTTTAGTAAGTAAAACTATAGATTAAGTTATTTCATCAAATAACGTAATTTTTGGACTTGGTGTGTTTGTTTTAGCTATTCTGTTCTGATAGCTATTGTTCTTACCTAATCGGCAATTTGGACAGTATTCCGTGGGCAATTTTCCGTAGACATACTGGGGTAATGACTAAATTTTTAAGTATTGGTAAAAATGATTTGCAGTGAGCGAAATACTGATTTCTGTTCATTAAAACTGTTCATTAATATTCGTACATTACTATAAATGTATCGTATGTGTTATCCATACCGTAAAAAGGTAAACAAATTCCTGTTGGAGAAACCATTTCATGCGATTCAAAGAACCACATTAATCCCCCCCCATTAACTTCAAATTTCTGCTGGGATTACCGTAATCCAAAGTTCGTCTGTTACTGCCGTCATGGGCTTTTTTTCGTTCTTGAATCGTAGTTCGTTTAGGCAGTTTAACGCTGTTCCGTACGTGCATTAATTATAGCATCTATAGCCGGAAATCAAGCATTCAACTCTTAATTCCGTTCGCTCGAAGAAATTACGCGCTATGGAGGTAAGGTACAGCTTGTATGGAATCAGGCGACCGCCGAGAACCGTCGCCTCCTGCCCGATATGATATTTTAAACGCACCCAAAAATTCGCTTGAAAATTCAATATTGTATATAAAAGATTTTTTTGAAGCACATGATAAGATAAATAGTTGAAATCTGTGTGCATTATTGCAGGTGTTTCTGATTTTTTCGTCTCCTCTGTTTGAGGGAGGTATTTTTGTTTTTCTCATGAACATTGTACATTTAGAATAGTGGAAGCGTAGACGGTGTGAGAGAATCGCTAGAGCATGCATCATCCATAAGGCTGCGCATTAAAATCGGTTCATATATCTACATAAAGTACAACCGAACTGAACAAAATATAAACACACGGTATCATGCTCTGCGTTTATTGACTATAGATTAAGAGTACGGGATGGCACTGGATTCACTGAAACGTGCACATCTACGAAGCGTCCCTGGGGCTTTAGGAATTATACATTTTCTGAAAGAAACATCGAACATTACAACAAAGTGATCAATAATAATAATAATAATAATAACGACGACGGCGACGACGGCGACGATAATAACACCGTACAGACTGTGCCAAGCTCTCTTTGACGCTTGATGAATACATTGTCTCTAAAATCTCCATAGGCCCATAAGTACAATATGGGAAGAAGGTATAATTAGGAAATTAAACGGAAAAAAATTAAGTACAAAAGTAATTAAGATTAATTGAGATTATACCTGTTCCTATTATATAATACCCAACCCCTCCCACCCTCGTGAAGATTAGCCTCAGTATGCGCCAAGAAATACTCTGATTTATGAACTTGCGGTGAGGCATTATGTATACGATGTATTCACCCGCGACTCTAAGGAATGACCACGTGATTCGCTCCGCTCTCTCTATTGACCACAGCAATGACTCCACTAAGTAGTAGCAGCATTGATGGCAACAGCGCAATATTAATAATAATTACAATAAAAATTTTCATATTTTAAGATTTTACTGGAAACATCACTCCTTCTCATTCTACATTCTGCTAAGTTTGTGACATCCTACATTTACTAGAACATCTCGCCTTATGTGCTACTTACCAACGCAACTCTTGCAGCACATTAGTCTAGTTTTCACTAAGCCACAGAATATTCGTTTGAGAGCAGAATCCTTTTTCAGATCTGGGCATTTAAAACGCCTTTTTTCGAAGGTAATCGGAGCTGTTATGTCCCTACATACTTCTGTGGAAATACGAAAACAAACGAGCTTGACCCGTCAAGATAGCAGACACGCCATTTTTATTGGAAAATATACGAAATGAGTTATTGGAAGTTTTTGAGTGAGTTAATGTTCATGTGTGAGGTTATTTTTCAGGTGAATAAATAAAACTTGACGGACGAATTAAAAAGGTAAATATATATTTCACTAACTTAATAATTACAATGACCATGGTGATGGGAGTAAAAATAATGGGAGTAGCAATAATGGGACGAGTGATAATGAAATTAGTTATAATAGACGTAGCAATAATGAGGGTAGAGATAATGAGAGTAGCGATAATGAGATTAGTGATAATGAGACTAGCCATAATGGGGGTAGGGACAATGGGAGTATAGATAATAGTAGTAGAGATAATGAGACTAGTGATAATAGGGGTAGAAATAATGGGAGTAGCAATAATGAGACTAGTGATCACGTAGGTAGAGATAATGAAGGTAGCGCTGATGGGAGTAGGGATAATGGTAGTAGCGATAGTGAGAGTAGTGATATCAGGAATAGCAACACTGTAAGTAATCATAATGTGATTGAGGATTATGAAAGATGGGATGGTGGGAGTAGTTATAATGGGAGTAGTTATAATGAGAGCAGTTATAATGAGAGTGGTTATAATGAGAGTAGTTATAATGAGAGTAGTTATAATGAGAGAGGTATAATAAAAGTGGTTATAATGAAAGTAGTTATAATGAGAGCAGTTATAATAAGAGTAGTTATAATGAGAGCAGTTATAATGAGAGTAGTTATAATGAGAGTAGTTATAATGAGAGTAGTTATAATGAGGGTACTTATAATGAGAATAGTTATATTGAGAGTAATTATAATGAGAGTAGTTATAATGGGAGTGGTTATAATGAGAGTAGTTATTTATGAAAGTAGTTATAATGAGAGTAGTTATAATGAGAGTAGTTATAATAAGAGTAGTTATAATGAGAGTAGTTATAATGAGAGCAGTTATAATGAGAGTAGTTATAATGGGAGTAGTTATAATGAGAGTAGTTATAATGGGAGTAGTTATAATGGGAGTAGTTATAATGAGAGTAGTTATAATGAGAGTAGTTATAATAAGAGCATGAAAGTAGTTATAATGAGAGTAGTTATAATGAGTGTAGTTATAATGCGAGTAGTTATAATGCGAGAAGTTATAATGCGAGTAGGTATTATGGTTCTAGCGATGATGACAGTAGCAGTGATCGTGTAAGCGATGACAAAAGCGACAATGACTACCACACCCACTTACACCACCCCCTCATCCTCACCACAACAACGGTCGCACTAAGTAGCAGCCGTAATGACAGCAACAGCACATTAATAATAATAATAAAAATTTTAATATCTTAAGATCCTAATGGTCACATCACCACTTTCTTCATACATTTTTTTAATTATTTGACATCCTACATTTACCATAACATCCCGCCATAAGTGCCACTTACTGTTGCAGGTCCAGCAGCAAAGCACTCTATATGACTTTCTCGTACAAATTTGTAGTATATGGTCCTTCTTTTTTAATTCATGGCACAAAAGCCATTTCCCGTCCAGTTCAAACAGACTCAGTGTGTTCAAACATGCTTCTGTGGAAATACGAAAACAAACGAGCCCGACCCGTTAACAGAGTAGAAACTCCATTTTGATTGTAAAATAATATGGAAGCTTTATTGGAAAGAAGAATCACGAAGGTATTTCATAAGTTAGTTACTGTAGATGTTAAAGCTTATTCACTGGTCAATAATTGACACTTGAGAGATTAAATAGAAATCAAAAAATTAGTATACTAATCCAATAGTTATAACGATTATGATTGTCATGGTGATGGTTATTATAATGATAATGGTAATGATGATGGCGATCCTGGTGATAGTGACCAAGGTGATGGTGATCATGATCATTGTGATCATGATGATGGTGATCATGGTGATGGCGATCAATGGTGATATAATCATAATTATTGTGATGGTGATGATGATGGTTATCATGAGAATGGTGATGATGACCACGACAGAAACTTAAGTTTTTTTCCAAACCATCCATCCACTGTCCCACTTGCCCGTGCTGTCATTCCTTTTAGAAACGACTGTAATATTATTGGTCAATATCAAACTATCCGGATCTATCTTCGATTGAGCAAGTTAACCATAAATAAGCTGGACTATCAAATAAATAAAATGGAATGTTGTCTCGTACGGTTTTAAGTTTACTTACCTTCAGTTGTAGCCACCGACATCAACACGATGATTAAAATCGTTACGATTTTAATTCCGGAAAACATCATGAGAGGTTTCGTTATTTCTGCGTAAACAAACGGCGTTCAACAATCAGTACGCGGTCTGTAGGATATTAAAGATAAAACAAATGAACCAATGCCCATTGCTTCCACTATAAACTGTTGAAACAAGAGCGGTTTTATTTCGTAGCGGGTTATTCCCGTCGCATTTTTCTAAACGGGGATTTTTATACCAACGTGAATGACGATTAAAGTTTTCCATTACGTCACTTAGTGAATTAACCTGTGGCTATTCACTTTGATTATGATTAAGTTAAGTAAATGATATATTTTTACCATTTTAATTTAATAAATTCGATTCAGCGGAATTACGCTTCATATTGAAAAACTCCGTAAATATTAAACAATTTTAGAGATGTATAAAATGGAATTATTTAAAAATTATGGCGCATGTCTCTAAAAAAGTAGTTTCGCAAATAAAACATAGGAATTTCATTTAGTTATCCAAAAGCTATAAAATGCTAGAATGTTTTTGGAGAACTACACAGGTTTCACGGGAAATGATGGACACGAGTATATTCATGGCGATTGTGAATTCGATGGCGATTGTGAGTTCGATGGCGATTGTGAGTTCGTTGGCGATTGTGAGTTCGATGGCGATTGTGAATTCGATGGCGATTGTGAGTTCGATGGCGATTGTGAGTTCGATGGCGATTGTGAATTCGATGGCGATTGTGAGTTCGATGGCGATTGCGAGTTCGTTGGCGATTGTGAGTTCGATGGCGATTGTGAATTCGATGGCGATTGTGAGTTCGTTGGCGATTGTGAATTCGATTGCGATTGTGAATTCGATGGCGATTGTGACTTCGATGGCGATTGTGAGTTCGATGGCGATTGTGAATTCGATGGCGATTGTGAGTTCGATGGCGATTGTGAATTCTATTGCGATTGTGAATTCGATGGCGATTGTGAATTCGATGGCGATTGTAATTGCACAGGGGGTGATACGGGCTCTGACGATGGCTATTCTAATATCGGTGGCGATTGTGTAAGTTGATAAGTGATCAGAAAACATTGGCCGGTGCTCGGAGTGAGAAATAATCTTTGAACAAGTATTTGTCCCCATTCGTGTCGTGTCGTCCGGAAACGAAATCACGTATATGCGGAATAATGGACACAAATAAGCAGGGGAGATTCTCCTCCAGACGAAGAGGCCGGTCTAACCGGCAAATCCAGAATAACGATTATCAGAGAATCGGCGATAGACTATATATATATATATATATATATATATATGTGTGTGTATATATATATATATATATTACGGATTAATAAATTATTATTATTGTATCGTTAATTTTATTACTTCTTGATCTACAATATATTACGATATATTTAATTGTGCAATGAAAGCGCTGCTTCTACGTGTTGTATCTACGTTGTATGTAAGTGGTGTATATATGTAATCGCCGAGATTAAATCTTTTTTACGCCTGTTGTTGCGGGTATCAACAAAAATCGAGTGACATTTTGGGAACAGTTTTTTTTATAATTTTTGGGGGAAAATGTAAAAACTCCGTTTTGGGCATTATTATAAGATGACGAGAATTCATATATGATGTAATGACCTAAGAACACCTCTCCGCTCTACTGAGCGTTTTGTAATTGTGTAATGTTGGGCTCTGTTCGAAGCCACAGCCTCTCGGAGGCCGATGGTCCATTTTTGAAGATCGGCAAAAAGTGACGCCCAAAGACACTTTGTAGCTGAACCGAGATGGGGATTAGCGCGAGCATCCGATCCGAAAGATCTCTAACGTTTTATAAATACGGTAGATGTTTCACACGTTAGATTCGGTCAGAAATTAACTCGGAGTGAAAAATGACATTATCAAAATGAAATGGTTACTCGATGCAGATTTGCGCCAAGTCTCGAGGCAACATTATTTCTATGGCCAATGACATGTGTATTTTATAGCGTGTTAATATAAAAAACGAAAAATCAGCTTGTAAAAAATCTAGAGTTATTGACTTCATTAACTCATGGATTGATTGTCATTCAATCCATTCGAGGGTCTGAATAATTTTAATGCAACCTTACCGTTCAGAGATCGGCGCAGAAATGAAGGGTCCCGAGTCGGAAAGGGCTGAGCTGTGAGTCAGGTGGACAGCTGCCAACTGTTTACGAGTGAAGGACACGTCATCGATGTGGTTTATTTGCCCAGTCGATTCGTCGCTGTGCGACAGATAAATCCAATGAATACTATTAGAGCGAGCGCGGTGCATATACGATTAGACACAAAACTCGAATACGGAGGCGAGCGAGAGAATACAGTGATCATATAGAAAAGCGATCATGTGTTTATTCAATGCGAGAAATAAGGCACGGTCGTTATAATAATCATAACATATGGATAGAAGTATGTCGCGAATAATGAGGCCGTGTAGGTGTGCTGAGAACTGAACGCGTATTGTGTAAACGCAGCCTGTGCATTCGCATACTGGGCTGTTGACTTTATTCGCTATTACTCGCCATGTATGACCGTCTATACCGATTTCTTCCTCCGCTCATATTTAGTTTTAAAGATGGCCTTCGTTAGAAAGTCGCCTCAAACAACAAACGCATTAGCGTAAGTTACAAGGGTGAAGTAACAACCCAGTGTGGCAGACAGTTGACCTTCGTCTGTTCAGGCCACTGACGCGATGTACGCCTACAGACGGCCGATACTTATCGTACACTCGGCAATATCCGCACTGGTCGATCATTATTAGCTATGAGATGCCGAGATAACGAGGACTGTAGAGCATAGAGACAAATCAACAGAGGGATAAAGACGTTTTTTTCTTGCTGACGCCGCAGCTATTTTAATAGCCAAACAACCCAGATTCAACACATGTTTTTTTTGCGATTCAAATCCAAATACATACCAGCATGTCTACTGACCCGGGCTCTGATTGAATTTTGACGGTTCAGTGACGGGGTGGTAGCACTCATTTGCGGGTTGTGGATGCCGCACTGATTGTGTGTTAAAGACAAGATCTTTTATTACAATGTTTCATTATAATTACCCAATGCTTAAGAAGTTCGCGATTCCAGTTTCGTGGTTTCAACTTTAAAAATGAATTCCACATTTTCTTACATAGTCGCTTACCTATTAAAAGAAATTCCCGTGGAGACTCACGCTGGCTATTTTTGCAGATAAAAAAAACTTCGCGTGTTTTACACAAGCTACTGCGACTTCAAGTTGTGGTAAACTGTACTATAGCAAAAACCGTCGATAATAGCTCCGCTAAAGAGTCCTAACCTTCTTATTATGAACTTCAACAAATGCCGTAGTATGCGTCCCTTGCCCATTCACTGTTAACCGTCGGCTGACCCAGTGTCAGGTTCATCGGATGCCAAGTGACTGCGACCGAAATAATAATAATTTTAATGGTCCACTTACTGAAAACAAAACATTACTGACCAATGTAACTAGTTATCCGACTTACGCACAAAATGCAGAAGTACCAAGCGTTCACCGGACAATAAACTTCGACTTGGTTCAGGTATTCGTCAATGGGACTTTTAACGACAAACAGCAACTAGTTAAATATCTTCCAACCTTTAACAGCACACAGAGGTGAGTTATAACGACAGCCCACGGCAATGTTATTAATAGGGGCGATACAAATAAATAAGTAGTTCGCAAAGTTATAACAGATGGGGCGCCGCGTTGGGCGCCAAAGCGACGGTTGCTGGCCGGGCCGGAGTTTGCCAGCGAACAACTGCTAGTGATTCTGCTCACTTATTACTTTGCGTGTGCCTCCGAATCCTATTCCCCAATCGAGAAAAAAACACCACCACCGAACTCAAATACTCCATCTATTATTTGTTTGACTAGTAATGAAAGCTACCATAGGCGATCCTATTATTAGGCGCCCAATGCCCACCTTAATAGAGTGAACTGTAATTTCACTTATGCATGGCGATCACATTATACGTTAGAGACAGTGCTGATCGAGGGCATGATCAGATCGGATCGGCATGAGTACGAAATGCGGTCTATGTCGGAGGCGTTTCTTGAGCATGAACGTAAAATGCATGACGTTATCGTGGCACTAGAAGATCGGCAGCGCAAGATGCAGGACGAGTTGAATGAGTTGAAGGCGAAGTTGGCTGATTTTGAGTTGCGGCAGTGTCGGGCGGACGCCGAGTCGAAGCGGCGCATTATCGATATCGAGGCACGTGGGCGCCGCAACAATCTCTTCGTCTTCGGTCTGGATGAAGTGCAAAACGAAAATCTCGTAGTCACGCTCAATGACTTCCTGTGCGACAAACTCGGGTTTACGACCAATGAGATGTCCACGATGAGGATCCACCGACTCCATCGACTCGGTCGAGGGTCGCGCAAAGGACCGCTGTCCGTCATCGTTGCGTTTGTTGTCACCAAGATCGCGAGACAGTTCGAGGTCGCGGCGGACGTCTGAGTCGTCACCGGGAGTCCATGACTGAAGATTTCCCACGTGAGATTCGCGATGCGCGTCGCAGTCTTCTCGGCGAGCTTAAAGTGGCCAAAGATAACGGAAAGAAGGCGACTATCGCCTATCGCGCCCGTCTTATCATCAACGGTCGGTGCGTGCGAGGGAGGGGTGGCCATCGTCGAGTAGGGGGGCGCTCAGCACCGTCTCGATGGTCTTAATCTTCTCTCTTGGAACATCAATGGCGGGCTACATTATAAGGTGAAATTGCCTGATGTGCATTTGTTCATTTGATATAGTTTGTTTACAGGAGACATGGTCCGATGAATTTTCAGCGTTGTCCATCCCTAATTATGTTCTCTTCCATAGTCATAGGGCCAAACA
>WURV02182919.1:0-13090 GCA_011762755.2 Epimenia babai | reverse complement strand
CATAAATTTGTAAAGTGTCTTTGATAGCCATGTGTTAAAAGGGCACTATAAATCAATAAAATTTCATTTCATTTTTGGCACAAGTTGCCTAATAAAAACGTTCTCTCTCTTCTCTCTATAAACAGCCATCTAAGGGCATCGCATAGCCAGAGAGGGGGAAATACCCATAGTACAGAAATATTTGTTATAACATAAGATCACAGTAAGATAGGGTTTGGGAGTGGTATTTCTATAAAAAATTACGGAAAAAAATCTCTCAGCTACAAAAATCTTGGCAAAATTTATCCATTTGCTCAGATGATGCCGCCCCCAAAAATTGTGAAAAAATTACGCAAAGAAAACCTGTATTACATAGCAAGTTCTATACACAAGGATTCTAACCAACAAGATTTTTGAAAAAACACATTTTGAAACGACTTATTATATTATCCCCCTTTACCGAAGATGCAAACACTTTAACCTCTCTGTCAAGTCGACCCATTCTGTCGACTTGAGTCGGCCGTATTTGGCAGCCATTATGAAGTGTGAGAGATTTGCATAATATAATCAGTGACTAGGCCTATCGATACACAGTAAAAAGTGACATGGACATACATAACGATATTCTTGAGATTTGCAGAAAAGAGACAGGGAAAAACATATCAGATTTCTGTCACTCACAGAAACACGTAACGATGGGTGCTTCTGGTATGTAAATTAGCCTAATTAGTGTCAAACAATGGCCAATAGTGATTTAGAGTCATGTTGATGGTGATTCTGATGTTTATTCAAAACTTTGGATCAAGCGACGGTGATACCGATATCAACAGTAAGTGGACATCGCGTGTCCACAATCTACGTGTCAGCGATTGGTATTTCAGAGTTAGACTGCATGTTAATGAAATGGAGCAGTAGAAAGTAACATTATATGTGATGGACAATTGACATAGTAACAAAGCGTTGAAGATTTCATGCAAATTGCATGAAAATTCATTTAGGTGTGTATTGTGGGAAGGGTTAACCAATCTGAATACAACTAGAGAACTATTTTTGCCAAAGGGCATACCTCTACGATGAAGAGTATTTCAAAACACTCTTTGCAAAAGTACAAACATTACCCAAATTAACCTTCCTTCGTTCAAATGCTGCCCAAACAAATCTGAATGAGACAACCGTAGGCCAATTTCTGCCAAATATCTTGAGAGTGCTTGAGACAATTTTATGTAAGTAAAGTATAAATTATAAACGTATACAGTGGCCTAAAATCAGCCAGCTCTCCTTGCTGAGATGATGAAACTATGTAGAAATCCGACCCACCAGGAGTCTACAATGAACAATGTTGACATGGAATAGAACGGATGAGTGACATCTGAAATCCAATTAGAATAGCTCACTTGAACATTCCTTCAGTATGCTAAGAGCACAAAAGAAGCTGATAAGAATCAAAGCTACTCTCCTTACAGAATTATCATGGCACGATGACAGCAGCAAGCTTCCCACCAAAGATCCAATAAACAAAGTTGAAGATGATTAAATCTTTTTTATGGAATCTACACAAATCACGTTGTTGTCGTAGTAAGATACCCGCTGTGTTTACTGTGGAACAAATCATTTCGGCACCTTGGATTTGTTTCAGACAATTCATCCAATCTGCAGTTAATTATTACTTTGGAATACCCAGAAAAACCCCAAACACTGTGTGTGCTGTGGCTGCAATAAAAACTTGCTGCAATGTCAGCAGTTGTATAAAGAAATGCAGTAAAATAATTAAACATAGAGGTGTGGGTTGTCGTCTTAGCCATATCTCGTAAATACGACAAATACAAAGGTATACTGATGGAGTATACCTGATATATGAAATCTTGTGTTAATCTATATTAGTTAGTCAAAAAAGGTGTTACCTCCGTATTTATCATGAGGTGATTGCGAATCTGTAATACTGAGTTTATATTAAACTTTGTGGATTTTGTACTGCATGGATCTGTTAAACCGGTTATACACAAAAGATCCAGAATATCGGATGGATCTGTTGAACTGGATGTGGATGATCTGCAACATTTATTGATCTGTTATATCTTGCTGATATACAACAAGCCATCCATGCAATCTACACAGACATGGCCACTGTAAACACATTCTATCATAATACCATACCAATCGCTTGAGTGGATCCCTTGCACATGGTTTTACAACTGTGACCCAGCTTTAACAGGGCCTCGATGTACGCAGTCGCGTGGGAAGTGATGCCTGAAACGAATCCGTAAACGTACATGTGCGAAATAATACTGTCATCACGCCATTAGCAGATAGTCATGACACACAATTAATTCCCCCTGGATCTGTTGGTTCTGTAAAATGACTCGTTCGAGGGAACAACGACTCGTTCAAAGGAACAACATCTCGAATTCCTCATTTCATCATGTTAAATAAGGGTATATATGGTGTTTTTGATGCCACTGGTGTAGTGGTTAGAAGCGCTGCCTTTCATGCGAAATGTTGCGAGTTCGAACCAGCACAAACCAAAGATTTTTACCCATGCCTTCCTCAATTGGAAATGAGCAAGATTTTTGTGCTTGAATACCGAGAAATATTTGTCACGGAATGGGTTATTATGAAAAATATCGTAGGGATATAACAAGGTTATATTGTATGTGCGACTGACATTTGATTATCAAGTAGCACCAAAACATCGCCTTTCTCTTTTTTCATGTTGAAATTTTGCCAATAAAATGTTGTTTAAATAATAGAAATGAAATAACGAAATATCCATTTACACACACGTACGTAAGTTGATTGAACGGTGTCGCCATCAACCTTCGTACACAAATTTCAAAGTTATATTGAAACATAAAAACTCACTTTAGTGTGAGTATGTGAGTATAATTGGGTGAAAATATTCTGGCTACACTCGCGGTAATAGCAAAAGTGCGGCCTGGCAATCAGGTAACTTCCGGCACTATACCGTAGCAGACGATTAGAATGCTGAGCAATTTACTACGATACTTTAAGATTAACTTAGTCAGAATTGTGAACCTGTAATTTCTACTTGTATATAGTTTTCATACACCTTTCCAACAAATATCTACAGCTAACAATCCAGACACTTATAATTATCGACCATTGAAATATGAACTTGGAGACGAAATCAAGTCACACCGGATTCAATCTCGATATTCAACCTTGCGTCGGGTCACGCATCATATTTAGAGTTGCATATGCCAAGAAATATATTAACACAGGCTGAGAACAATTATGTCCATATGATAAGCTCAAACATATGTTAGGAGAACATGTTGGGCCAGCCACCAAGTTATACATTTACATACAACATACCCCCCAGCGATTCATGGTAGGCCTTGCCAGTGGCGATGATATTTCTCAGACCTGGGCTGAAGGATTTCTCCAAATGCTGCAATGCGAAGAACATTCCTGTTATTAAGAGACATAACTGACAAAGACTGAGGACAGACACTTCTGTGAGGTTATTTATTAGTTATTTATAATTCCATACTCGACGTAGTCCCCAAAAAAGGGAAAAGATGAGGTTTCTTGACAGTGGTAACTAGCAAATGTCAGTTGCATGTACAACATTCCCTTCATAATTATACCCTTTTACATTAACCCATATCACAACAATTCTTAGTATTCATGCCCAAAAATCTTGCTCATTTCCTGTTGTGGAAGTAGTTCGAAAAATCTGAAGTTTGAGGGGATAATATTAAAATACTGAGATAACTTCGTTCTAAACAGTACTTCATAATTAAATGTCATACGACAGACGCACGGCAAAATTATCGACTGTCAAAATGGAGCATGCATTTTCTTTAAATACTCTCACTTTTCGTAACACACTGTTCTACTGTAGCACAAACTGATTAACTACGGGCATGTTGAAGGTATGTATTTGGTCAGGTATTATATCACTCACACTTGGGTAGACATTTTGAGTTAGTTACGAGCCCAACTGTTTCAAGATGTTAACACAGTGCAGATTTGCCGTGCGATAGTGCAGTTATAAATAAATCTATTAGTTAAAACCATAACCGAATTACAGTTTTTCATACATAAAATACACCTTAACATGCTACATGCATGTACGCTTAACGCTTAACACGCTTCATAAAATTATATGTATAACAGCAGTAGATACTTCAAAATAGGATACTACAGAAATATAGGATTGTCTACACAAATTTTTTCATGACCACATCAAGTGCGACATCTGTATGCTGTCTATTATGTCTGTTAGCCCGTGTTAGGTACTAGTCGCATGAATGTCTACTGTCTACTGTCTACCCACTCAGACTCGATGGGTTTCATTAAGATGTTTTTGCCACTCTAATAATAACTAAGGCTAATCGGTTTATCGCGCGTAACAATATTGTTTCCAGACTGCCACTGACAACTATGTCCATACGGGATTATGGTGGTATAAAAATACTATTTTATGGCGATTTGATGGATAAGGGATAAATCAAATATTCCCTGTGTCGGGTACAAATAGGTTTTGTTAGGAAAACAGGAGAAATAGGACATAATAAAATAATGAAAAAAATGTTTTCTTGAAACACATCCCAAATATAAATTACTGAGACTCTTGGCATAAAATAAAAACTGCTATTTTCATCGTCATATGCATTAAGGATTTAATTCGAGATAATTTATCATATCTATTACTTGATCGAATAAAGCAGCCACCTTTATCACATGGGGAACTACAATAAATCCCCGCGAATTACGACATAGTAATGTAAAGTGGAATAAAATTACGGGAGATACAATGATTCGATCTCGTCCTCCTTTATTCGATTAAGCCAACGTGATACATGCCCACAATGTCAACGGGGCCCGAGCACCTACATTACCGCTGGCTTACACTGCCTAAATCAGGCAGCGGGGAACTACGGTAAAACATATTGTGCCTCGCTTCTGTTGAAGGTGTAGCATGTAGCTGAACTAAACGAATATGTAATTCAGATTCAGTCATTAGTGACTGTATAGAATACAATAAAAATCAGCCAATTTTATACAAAGTAGTCTCCCTGTAGAGCTCAGATCGAGACATTCCCCGTGCCTGTCCCATATTGTTGCTTCATTTACTCTCCCGGATTATTGCTTCATTCCATCTCCTAGATAAATGATTCATTCAATCTTCTACTTTATCGCCGCATTCAATCTTCTATTTTATTGCTTCATTCCATCTCCTAGATAAATGATTCATTCAATCTTCTACTTTATCGCCGCATTCAATCTTCTACTTTATCGCCGCATTCAATCTTCTCTTTTATCGCTTCATTCAATCTTCTCTTCTATCGCTTCATTCAATCTTCTATTTTATCGCTTTATTCAATCTTCTATTTTATCGCTTCATTCAATCTTCTATTTAATCGCTTCTTCCAATCTTCTATTTTATTGCTTCATTAAATCGTCTATTTTATTGCTTCATTCAATCTTCTTCTTATTGCATTAGCCGCTCTCCTAGATTATTGATTTATTTGATATTCTAGATAAATCCCTCACTTTTAAGACAGACTGAAACCATACGCCTAAAATGTTCTGAAAAACGGAAGCAGATTTTACTACTGTATAACATTACCAACTGATCAAACTCAGATTTGAGATAAAGTTAATTCGTTAAAAATATTGGTACGCTTCAAAAATACCCTCAGCAGTCTTCTTCATCGATAGGTGAAAAATGATTGTGGAGTCACAGAATATTTCAAGTCACAGACTATAGCCTCGAATTCGCAAACACTCATTAGCTTTTAGCTCGAGGCTGGAGCAAATTGGTAATCAATTTGTGCAAAAGTAAATATCACGCGCTCTCGACAGAAACCAGGACAATGACAAAAGAACAGATTTCCGGAGAGATAATTGTGAGTTGTGAGATGACTTTAAGTTTGCTGATGAAAAGAAAACTAAAAATAATACCCAGATATCACATAAACATCACTGTTTTGCTGAGTTAAAGATAATTTAGCATGATTCCTAGGATAAAAACATTTGATAAATAGAACTGCATAGAACTCAATATATTCAAAGGACCAATCTGGGCATCTGGGTGAAAACAGGCCACTTATATAAACTTATCTGTTTATTCTGTTGGCACATAGTCGCTTGATGATGAAGATGTCTAGACAAAATACTTTTTTATATGGCGGCATATCCTAGATAATAAATCATGCACTTCATCATCTAATTAGAAATATACCGTACTTTTATTCTGCTAACCACTGAAAAGATGTACCGAAGGCGTGAGACAAACTCAAACATTCATTAAACCCGATTGATTGCATATTATACACCATATATGTCATATTCCGCAGATCAAATATATCATTAGAAGAATGGATGAGGGTGTACCAAAATATGACACGCATGTTCATTAAACCGAATAGCCAGTCCGTGGTGAATTCCTTATTGATGATTGACCGTCAGTGGTCAAGCCGTGATAGTTATTAATACTACTGACATGTACGGTGGTGGGCGTCTCGCATCAAGTGATCGGAAGAAGAATGAGAGACCAATCTGACCGAACTCTCAAATTTGGGATCCAGCTCATTCAAGTCGCATACAGTGCATCAAATATCAGCTGTCACGAATTACATCTCGATTCAATATAAACGTGAATATAAAACAAATTTTGAAAGATATCCATTTTGCTGATGGATTAAGTGCGATATATGATCTGTACGTAGCAACCGGACCAGCACGAGATCGTGTGCACCAACATCTCCCTCGACAAGTGGCAGCAATGGTAATACTTGAAATGATTAGGCCCATGAATATTCATGGGAGGAACTGATTATTTATGAATCATACAACCAAGCCGGGGGACATTTATGCACCTTCTGGTACGCATTCATCTCGTCGGGTCAAAGGCATCCATCAAGAATAATACTAATGTCACCGAGACCGGCGAGGATGACTAGCATGTGGGAATGAAGATGTCAACAATGCTGATAAAAATGTTGACCACGTGATAGTCGGGCGACGAGGTTATTTATCCTTTATCATGATATAATAACAATAGAATAAAGCTCTATCTATGCTGGCGCGATTATTATTGATATTTTGTTAGTGGAAATAAAAAACCCATTAACTTGACTGACCTTGCACTTTTAATAAGACCCTTGTATAACAATATCGCAAGGTCTTCTCAGAACTCCACAGGGCCCATAAGGTTTAAAGCACCTTTTCCAAAACAACATGACAGGCAGTTTGCCAAGAATATGGATTCAGACCAGAGCCTTTCGCATAAATCAATTGAAGGAACATTTCAATGTATTTAAACATTTGTGTAACTCCTCCTGACTTGGATGAATCCGTTTTATATACCCATGTTCCTATAAGCCATATTCGCTTTTATATTGACAATACTGCTGTTATTATGGGTAGTATATCATTGAGCTGAAAGGGCAGAGTATTTATAAGAAAATAAATCAATGAAACATCAATACGAATGGGGTAACATTAGACAGACCTACATGGCCTAAAGGCTATTATGAAGAGCTATGTGTCTACTGAAAGGTTCCGTATTTGCTAAAACTAAGAGTCTCAAATTACAAATCAACGGGAATACTATTCCATGATAATACTTTTCTCCTATATGGACCCACATTTCCCTATATGACCCCCTTGTTAAACTACCAAGCATAAATGTTACCAAGGAATTAAAATATTTTATACAAAAGAAAAAATCAGATGTATTCCATGTTGTATTTATTTTTCCTGCAAACAGCATCCACCCATCATGATTCAATATTTGAGAAATCAACATAAAACCCGTAAATCTGGATTAATTCGAATCACGTAAACGAAACACAGGTTAATCCCAGTCACTTTAACTTGGATAGTCTGAAGGGTGACGACGACATTGTTATGGAGATTTTTTCGTGCGATGTAAACATTGAGCAATATCGTTGCGCAAGCATAAAATGGAATTAATAGTTGAGTTACATGCGAAGAAGGTGCAGCCTTTAATATCTCTGCACAAAGTTGTCCGCGTAATGCCAGTCTGTCTCCCGTAATAACGTTCATTTGCAATAGTGAAGTAGTACATCATGCCTGATAACTCGACGGCTTCGAATAAATTTAGAAAAGTCGCGGACCTCTCCTTTTAGATTCTGTCAACTGTTGCGAATACGGCCCGGTGGAATGAAATAGACAAAGATTAGATTGATATACGGATGCAATAACGCCATTGCCGCGCGAATTACCCGACTTGATCATGGTGACAGGGTGACGACAGCCCGACCGCCGCAGCTACGATGGTATTAAAGCCCGACATCCTATGATTTAATGACGAATATAGGTGATGTATGAAAGTAGGTATACTGTATTAGATATCAGTTTGAACAGTTGTAAATCCAAATATTTCAACAACGGGATTTCAATATTTACTTTCGACGATCATCAAATACAAACATTGATCTGCGAATTGTTCTCACCCACCGCAGCTCAACGTGAGAATTTATATCGACGCCATCATTAAGTTTTGAGAGTAACTAAATAAGGTTAAATTCTTAAAATAGGGATATGATAACAGTAAAAAAAATTAGAAATGCCAAATACAACAGAATAAAAAATTTAAAACTGAAAATGAGAATTCAACAAAAATCTCCAATAGCTAGACTTTATTAGGTACATAGCGATTAATTTTGTCATGGCTGACATTTGACGAAAATCTTCTGTACTCCTATGAATAATTCATGTTATATATCTTATATACATTGATGTGAGTTTCTATTTTTTATCCTATAAACCTCTTCGGTAATGTTATTTCCATGTGTTTCATAATGAGCATATACGTATATATTCTCTTATATAAATGTTGATTTGTTGAATGAATGGGCAGATGAATAGATATATGCACGTGGTAATGGAATCATTGAATATTAGTGACTCCTATTAATAAATGGCTAAACATCAACATTCTGATTAAGAAAGACATTCTGCCATAAAAACTTAGTACTCTCAATATAAACAGGATGCTTCAGACACAAAATAATGGTGAACAGATGGGGAGGGGTAAATATAAATATAAAATGTACATGTAAATAAACACGTAAATAGCTACTGTAACGAACAATAAATTTTGTGTTGGGATTTATTTCTTTTGGGATAGTCAAAATAAATGATTTATCGATATTAAGAAAGTCTTTCTGAGTAGGGGATTTTCATAAAAAACAACGAAGAAAACAGATGGGCATATTAACATATTTATCATAGACCGTAATTTCCCTGATAATAAACCTACATTATAAGGTTTAATTGAATTTTTAAAAATACATCGCTCCGGTACTACTTAAAAAATAAATTTTTTATAATAACCCAGTCCGCGACTAATCTTTCTCGCATTTCAAGCCCAAAAATCTTGCTCATTTCCTTTTGTGGAAGGCGCAGAAGAAAATCCTGGGTTTGCACTAGTTCAAACTCGCAACCTCTCGCATGAAAGATAGCGCTTCTAGCCATTGCACGACTGGCGCCGCCGAATTTATAAATCCATTATAAATTATGCCAGTCAGAGGGGGTGTGGAGGAGGCGGGATATTCATTTCGTTATTTATCATCAATAATGTCCGATCTCGATGGGAACAATAGTTGGTCAGTGATTATTGCATGTTTAAAAACTTGTGAGGATATCAAGATGGCCAACAACATACAAAGATATCTTGCCACCATGACTTTCGCGCGGCATATTACTTTTGTTATGACTTATGTAAGGAATTATGACCCGAACACACTATTAGCATTAAAGCTATACAGTTTGCGCTATTTGTGCATTTGAACTATTAACATCTAATGAAATGTAGATTCAAGACTAAAATATATTGGATGATTCACAATCATTTTATTAGTTCGGTACTAAGTGGATATCACTTTCCTTATCTTGTCGACTGTTATATTTAAAGAATAACATCATCATCATATCATAGATAACACAGTTTAGACGACAGACCTACATATACAAGAGATAGAAAGGGACAGGATTTATTTAGGGCACATAAATACTCCGCATGTAATCTATGTTGGCAGTGGGTACAGTTCAATACACAACAGTGTATAGGCAATAATCCACGTGAACATGAATCAATAGACGGGCTGCATACTGCGTTATGCCTAGGCATACACCACGCCCTGTATATGACACGGGTTTTATGTTGCTTCTACTCGACGAAAATGGATGAAGCAAAAGAAAAATACATCATTTATGTAGAGGAGTAGATAAGTCTATGTAAACAAGATGGGTAGATAATGGAAAGGACAATGTAAATAAAGAAGATAAATGTGGCATGCGGACCACAGGATCATGATAATAAGATGAAAAATCTATGTTTTATGAGTGATAAAATAAACATTTGTGTACTCTGTGGATCCCTACTGTCATATTAATAATGAAAAATAAGATACCATCTTAGAGGGTGTTAAGAATATTTGGTATTATATTTGTATCTTATTTTCTCTGTCAATCTACTCTTTGCAAGCTATTGGAATAAATAAAACATACATGTGTGAAATCACCCGACATCTATAAAATCGGTTAAAAACACTTGGTTGAGTTAGCTAGTTATCGTCTCTATACTCAGTCGCTAAACTCTTTAATAATACTGGATATCCACTAACACACACAACCCAGTCAATTGAGGTGTACATTCATTAATATAATATTACGGCATTTAAAATTATGTCTTACCATACTTTACGATAATTTAACTAGCTACTCGTGGTATTTAGGCTAACAGATGACTATTAATTAGATAATGCCGATATATCGCACCGTAATAATTATATAAAAACTTATTAAAATTGCTACAATTTACAAAGACATGTCTGTACCGTGTAAGCATGTATAGTACTACAAAATTGTGATTTTGAAGAAATCATTCAAAAAGCACATTTGACAAGGAAATTTGGCACAAAACGTTGTAGTATTGAAAATAAGCAGGTACGCAAATGAGACATTGATGTTCGTAAGCACCGTCGGTTATTAAAATTATTTTGTTGTTAATATTTCATATGTAATTTATCTGGTAGATGGCCATTTTGAAGTGAGGCATGTAGGTATTACACAATGTAAAATAATTTTTCACCCCAATCAATCATAATAGCATATAGGCCAACAAAACAAATAATTTTCATTCCAAAATGTAACAGAGCTATTTGTATTGAGACGATACGAGGGTGTATATCCATATCATTTTTACGCATAGGCAATCTGCTAATGATTAAAACACAAGAGGATAATATAAATGTTTATATTCATGCATTTGTAAAATTTCATACAAGATATCATGATAGATAATTGATGTCATGTTCACAGACGGCTTTTGCATACCTATTCCATGTCACAGCAATTCAAATGCCACCGAATGTCCATTCGAACATCCCTGCATTCTTGATATATAATTATGCATCGCAAACCCATCCCAATGACCCTCATGTGCTAACCCATAAAACTTTTGAAATCAAGACTAGAAATAATCAATCACACTAAAATTAGGTAATTTTTAACCATAAGCACTAAGATCATCAAATTTATTTCCTTTATTTAACGCTAGGTTAAAAACCCATTTATCTTCAAAAGCTTAGCTATACTATTCTACACAATTTTTACAGCATGACGGGGAGGTTATAAGCTATTTAGAGTGCTCTTAAAACATATTATCTTAATTATTATTGTTGTTATTTCTTTATAACAGTATATCTTATATATTTTTTTCATTATCTCACATGTTGTACTGTTTTTGTATAATCGGTATAATTAATGACGGTTATAGAAATTGAAATAAGTGACTTGAATGAGTATCTAACCAGTGTGAAACAAGTACGATTATTTTTTGCAAATTACTTTCTAACTTACAAAGAATGCAAAAAAGAGCTAAGGCTAACTTGTTATGAAACTAAGTTACTAACTAAACCATAAACTTGTAGCTTTTGGTTAAGACGAAACTAGTTCCACTTGCTGTACAGCTCCTAAACGAAAACCTGGCAAAAAATGAAAAACTCACCCGATAAATCGAGTCGGATAATTTATGGAGTTCGTCACTTTCTGTCATTTTAGCGGTTTAAAATTAATATAGTCAAGCGTTAATTAACAAGTAATTAACTAAGAACGTAAATTGTATACATCTCCAGAGCACTTTCTATTGATTCTGCAAGTCAAGGCCCATAATGACGTCAATGTCATAGTTCGACTACGATGCGGAAGTGCGCAAGGGGGGTAAACATAATAAAAAATACGTCCAATTCGACATACGGTACATATTTGTACAAAAATGTTGAGTCTAATAATTTAATACTTCGAATTTATTCGGACTCACATATTATCCCTACCAAACAAAACGTAGCCAATGTCTATATATGTATTATATGGTAAATATAGCAAACAAATACAAGGCATGTGAGAGATATTATTTTAACATACATCAATAGTAATCTTTTCAAACAATAAAGTTATGTAGGCCTATGGATTAGACGAGAGATTCAATAAATACAATATTTATAGGATCTCTAGATTAAACAAAACGGCGCAGGCTGCCATTCTAGGCGTTTCGAAGGATATGAAAAATAAAAGGAAGCACCCTATCAATTAACTAAAATTAGGATTAACCTTTCGCATATCAACTTCATTAGAAGTTATGAGGACCTATGCCTGACGGAACATATTACATAGCACAGCTCGTTCATGAATGAATCGTAGTCGTTGTATTTTTATTGTTGTTATTGTTATCATTGTGAAATGAAATGAAATTTTATTGATTTATAGTGCCCTTTTAACACATGGCTATCAAAGACAGCCATGTGCTTATCGTTGTTATCGTTGTTGTCGTTTTTGTCATTTTTGTCATTGTTTTCATTGGTTTCATTGTTGTCATTGCTGCCATTGCGGTCACTATTGTCATTATGGTCATTGTTGTCACTGCTGTCACCGCTTTCACTGTTGTCACGATTGTAACGATTGACACGATTTTTACGATAGTTACCGTCGTTATTATAGTTATTATAGTTATTATAGTTATTATAGTTATTATAGTTATTATAGTTATTATAGTTATTATAGTTATTATAGTTATTATAGTTATTATAGTTATTATAGTTATTATAGTTAT
>WURV02182908.1:0-13090 GCA_011762755.2 Epimenia babai | reverse complement strand
TTCATGTAAAGTGTGTTTGACAGCTCTGCTAATAAGTACACTTTAAACAAATAAATTTCATTTCATTTCATTTCACTTTGTTATGGCATGTAACAGTTAAAACTTTTATATTATACTAGAATATTCTATGTTCACATGGTTGATCAACTCACATTTTGCATCAAAAAGGTCGACCCGTCCACCGAGCTTGTGGAGCAGACCCATGTAGACGAGGATGCGCGCGGCGTGGTACTTGACAAAACGGGCGTACTTCGTACTGTGATTTGTGTAGTACCATTCGTCGGATGGAAGTAACAATTGCATCAACATGTCGGCGATATCTGCGGACGCTAGCGCGTCGTGGTACATAGGGTCGAGAGCGATGCAGGCCAGAGCTTGCAGCAAGAGGCATAACAGGTGCTGAAAGGAAATAAAATGAAATTTTATTAATTTATAGTGCCCTTTTAACACATGGCTATCAAAGACACTTTGAGCAACGAGGTTTCGCTCCTCATCCGAGCAATGAGGAAACATTTTTCGTATATATATTATAAAACTGGCCAAATCACCTGCGCTTTGCAGTGGTTCGCAACATTTTTTTGCAAAATAATGGTGAAAATAACAATTGGAGAGATGTGTCAACGGAAAAACACCGTCACCTTCGTTGCGTTTAATTCCAGCAATGCCTGTGAGCGTCGCGATATGTTAGATATAAAATCGTTTTCGTGTAAATGCTCGCAAAAAAATTCTTAATCCAGCAAGTCATGTAATTTTTGTAGAGTTGCTAAATATTGTTATCGTCTCCTAAAAAAAGATATCATTGATCATGTGAGACGACGAAGGCATGCGACAGTTATCCTCAAGGGGGATAACTCTATATAAATACAAATGTATTTTTTAGGGATTTTCCTTAAAACATTCCATGAATGAAAATAGGTTCGTAAAATGCCTAGCTTAAGGTGGTTTCAGAATATAATGGTCATGGTATCTTCCTCCAAAACCCAAGAAGGTGTCAGATAACAAACAAACAGGATACCACCTTTATTGTGTTAGATACCGCGATCTGTAGTATAGATCGACAAATCTGTACTCTTGAATAAAAGATGTTGATAGGTAAAAGAATTCGTTGGTAAACCTGACACGTGAATTACGCCTGACAAATTATAGTTGTGTGCGAAAGCTTGCGTGAATTCCTATCATAGTCGGTCAATAAGATGTTACCTTTGCTATTCATTTTATACGATATGTTTACCTGGGCAACCCACGGCTCTATGTATGACACGGTTATGCGAAGGTAAAGTGTGAACCTATAGAAACAAACAAACTCAAGAAGCACGTTATGTGACTCTGTTAATTCTCTGTATCGTGAGTGGGAGGGGGGAAAGAAAAGATTTCAGCGCCGCTCTTTTAATGGAAGGAAATGTCAATTCGCCCACGTAAAATATCAAATGCCTTTGTTATACGTCTATTGGAGATGCAATAACCCACTACAATACATATATTTCTCAATAAAACATGCATAAAAAGATGCAGAGTCTCTTTTAGACACGTAATTTCTTGTTTGAAACGGATCCCTCAGCCGATCTCTCAGCCAATCCCTGAGCCTATCTCTCAGTCTATCCTTCAGCCGATCCATCAGCCAATCCCTCAGCCAATCCCTCACCCAATTCCTTAGCCGATCTCTCAGCCAATCCCTGAGCCTATCTCTCAGTCTATCCTTCAGCCGATCCATCAGCCAATCCCTCAGCCGATCCCTTAGCCGATCCCTCAGCCGATCCCTCAGCTGATCCTTCAGCTGTTCCCGCAGCCGATCCCTCAGCCGATTCCTCAAGTCCATTAGTAGATTATGAAATATTACGGTCTAAAAAACTAATATTGTCCATATTAATAAAATTCAATTCGTAACATTCAATATTAGTAGGCCACAGTAATAAGCTCTGTCTGAGACCGCATGCATGCTACTGAAGTTAAGAGAGAAAGAATGAATAATACAATAGCCTCAATAAAGTTTCTATTTAAAATGTTCTACTTTATTTAGGATCGTACTCAGTAAATGTCAGTCGTATTTCAAATACAGTATTGCAAAGTAGAAACTGAAGAAAGTCTGCAATAAGAGATTTACAAACTTTTTCACTATTCGAGCACCAAAATCTCACTTTTTCGTGTGAAGAAATATTAGGAGAGTAACTTGGTAAGAAATTGAATTCTCAACCTCTCGCATGAAAAGCCATATTTTTAACCACAGCACTATTGTCGCTGATGATATTCATATGTATAACTATCTTACTAATAGTTGAACTGGTAATGGTTTCAGGTTGAGAGTAAAGGTCTTGGCTTTTGAGTCTATAAAAATGTGAATTTTGATTGTTCCCCAGTCTGCAGATCAGCAAATTGTGAGGCCTCGATATCACTGCTGTTACCAATGACGATGAATGACATCGGGTCAAATCTTCACTTAATCAGTAAAAAATGAAAACCTAAATTCATAGATAAGATTGGCTGCATCCGCATCGTCAGACAGCAGGGCACTGACAGCCTGAACTCATCTATAAGAATGTCGTCTGCAACCACATCGTCAGACAGCGAGGTCATAGGGTCACTAATTACTTCAGTGCCATCATGGCAGACAACTCCACTGCAATTGTTTGATGTAGCCTCCCTTTGTCTGGGTATGGTACAACTTGACAATACATTCACAGAGTCAACTATTGAGTTAATTGACCAGTTATTATATGCTGACAGGTGCAGCAACAGTCAGTTTTGTTTTGCTGATCATTATGCCACTACTAAGGTTTTTTCCTGTGCATTTCTCTCCAGCTATTTATAGAACCACACTGGCTATCCTAATTACCATCACATATATTTGGGAACACTGCAAAAATTAGCCAATCGATTTATAGTCCATCATCGTGCTTGTTAAAGATATCTGTGTATATCGCTGGCTATGATATACGGACTTTAAACATCAGTGGTTCTAAAAAACGGTGTAAATACCTAAAATGCACTGGAATAATCTCGTCCCTGTAGCTCAGTTGGTAGAGCACCAGACCGGTTATCTAGGGGCCGTGGGTTCGAGTCCCATCAGGGGTATAGGATTTTTCCTGTGCATTTCTCCCCAACTATTTATGGAACCACATTGGCTATCCTAATTACCATCGCAGATATTAGGGTTAGTCACTTGATCATGACAATGACGTGTGCAATAGAGAGTAGATTTATATATGTATATATATGTGAATGAATGACTGAATGAAATGCAATGGGGGAAATAAAGGAAAAAGGGGTGGAGGGTAAGGGAAGAGAGAAAAGGGAATAAGGGAAGAATATATTAAATATAATTTTTGGATGGAATTCGCAGATGCGGTATTATATGTATGGAAAGAAATGCACAGAAAAACACCTATACATCAGAAGGGACTATAGGTAGGTATAGGGACTCTGATGGGACTATAGGTAGCTATGGGGACTCTGATGGGACTTTAAGTAGGTATGGGGACTCTGATGGGACTATACGTAGGTATGGGGACTCTGATGGGACTATAAGTAGATATGGGGACTCTGAGGAGACTATAGGTAGGTATGGGGACTCCGATGGGACTATAGGTAGGTAGAGGGACTCTGATGGGACTATAGGTTTTTTTCTGTGCATTTCTTTCTAGCTATAAATAGAACCACATTGGCTACCGCTATTACCATCACGCTCTATGTATGGTATCATGTGTGGTCTTTATATTTTTCGTCAGTTTACTTTTGTACATGTATATTATACCCATTTTTATCTCGAGGTTGTGGAACTCGGCGGTGCCATAAGTATGGATAGAGTCGGACCCGTGGGCGATTATAAACAGTCCGATGGGGTCGCCGATAGCGACAGCGCCGCGATGCCCCGTCCACCGCTGAGGAAGCCGTTGCCGAATTCTAAAGCGATTTTCGCTAAAAGTTAGTTAAACTGCATTAAAATATTTATTTGATATGGTAATATTATTATTATTATTATTGCTATTATTGTATTTCTAGTGCCTCTTCAACTAACTAGTTATCAGTGACACTTTAAAATGGTAATAGAACATGGTACACAGAAAAAATAAATAGAAGCTATAATGGTATGTGACAAGTACAAAGTATCATATTTAGCCAGAAACAGTGAAACTAACACTAAGTGTATTTTACACAGAAGATATAATAGCTTAAAAGTACTTAGACACACATAGTAAACTAATATGCCAGTTTATTAACCTATCTCTTATCTAACACTACGTTTTACTCATCGTCTCGTCCTAAATGTCATAAATTGTCGCAAATTTAGGCGAATGTGCGACTTATGTAAGCTATTCGGAACCAGCGGCGTGAATGGACGGACGAAGGGCAACCGGTTATCCCAAACTCTACGTAGTTTCCACGACGGCGTTTTCTAATCATAAAAAAATAAGGTTTAATCGCTCTTCGCGTTAACCACAGTCCACCTAGCCTAGTTTTATAAAGGTCCAATACTGCCCTGGCCGACTGTTCCATTCATACATATTGCTAGACAACACAACGTGTCTCCCATCGACAGCCGATGGTCCGGCGATGTCCCACAGTCTCAACGCGAGCGCGGCAGAATTCGTGCCGATGGTCAGGCAAGTTGGCGGGGACGCACCACCACCGGCGCCACCACCCGTCGAGACATCCCTCAATGTGAACTGCGAGGAGTTCGTTCCCATGTCACAGCAGATCCAGCCGGATTATGTCGACTACATGAATCACGTGATCGACACGAACTTTTACTACGATGATCAGATATACGTCGATGTAAGATTGATTTCTTTAAATTAACAATTTAGATGATTCAATAAATATACGGGGTGATTAAATCAATATACAGGATGATTAAATTGATGTACAGGGCGATAGAATTAATATACATATTAATATACACAGTGCTTAAATTAATATACAGGATGATTAAATCAATATACAGGGCGATAGAATTAATATACACATTAATATACACAGTGCTTAAATCAATATACGCGTGATTAAATCAATATACAGGGCGATAGAATTGATATACACATCAATATACACAGTGCTAAAATAAATATACGGGGTGATTAAATCAATATACATGGCGATAGAATTGATATACACATTAATATACACAGTGCTTAAATAAATATATGGGGTGATTAAATCAATATACATGGCGATAGAATTGATATACACATTAATATACACAGTGCTCAAATAAATATATGGGGTGATTAAATCAATATACAGGGTGATAGAATTGATATACACATTAATATACACAGTGCTGAAATTAATATACGCGTGATTAAATTAATATACAGGGCGATAGAATTGATATACACATTAATATACACAGTGCTTAAATTAATATACAGGATGATTAAATCAATATACATGGCGATAGAATTAATATAAAAATTATTATACACAGTGCTTAAATCAATATACAGGGTGATTATATCAATATACAGGGTGATTATATCAATATACAGGGTGATTATATCAATATACAGGGTGATTATATCAATATACAGCGTGATTATATCAATATACAGGGTGATTATATCAATATACAGGGTGATTAAATTAACATGGTTAAATAATTATACAGGGTCATTAAATTCACATACATGATGATTACATGAAATATACAGGGTGAATAATATATATGCAAATTAATATATAGGGTAATTAAATTTATGTGCAGGGCGATAGAATTAATATAAAAATTAACATACACAGTGCCTTAATTAATATAGAGGGTGATTATATCAATATAAAGGGTGATTACCGTAAATATATATACACCCTGATTGTATCAATATACAGTGTGATTACATTAACATACAGGGGTATAATTTAATATGCAAATAAATATACAGGGTGATAAAAGTAGGATTACTGCCCCCCCCATTAATATACATGCGTTACATACGAGTATTAAATAAAATTTCTATGAAAAAATGTTCAGAAGGGAATATACTAACAGATGAAATGGCACTACACCTAAGAAAAATATGAGATACTAGCTGAGATGTTATAGTTAAACGTTATTGTTATTAGTTATATGTGTAACATACATAATAATGATTATAATAATTAATAATTAAATAATAATTAGAGTGTATATGTGTATACAAATACAAACATTACTCACTGTATGTACTCTAAATCAATGTTTCAGGAATGCATTTTCAAGTATTTATTACATTAACAGTAAATTGTAAGAAATTCACAGGAATTTTATGTTAATCAGTATTATCTTAACTGGAAAATATTCTATTGAATGGTATGATGTTAACAGAAATATTCTATTGAATGGTATGATGTTAACAGGAATATTCTATCGAATGGTATGATGTTAACAGGAATATTTTGTTGAATGGTATGATGTTAACAGGAATATTCTGTTGAATGGTATGATGTTAACAGGAATATTCTATTGAATGGTATGATGTTAACAGGAATATTCTATTGAATGGTATGATATTAACAGGAATATTCTATTGAATGGTATGATGTTAACAGGAATATTCTATCACATGGTCTGCCTATGAACTTTTCAAGTGACCCTCATAATCTGAAATCTGGTAAATTTTCTGTAATTTGCCCTTAATCCCAAATCCCCCGCGTTACATTGACCCTAAACACGAGTGCCGTATTAGCATTTTATGAATATGTATTAAGCAAACTCATTGATTTATTTATGGTTAATGTATGCGTGAATATGCACCCAGCCGAGTGTTTACGCCGACTTCCAACGGCTCACGTTGGATCGACCCGCGCACCTGGAGGTCACGAGCGAAGAGGTGAATTTGTCGACCGTGGATTTGTTCAAGGAGGTTTGTGCAGCTAGCAACGTTGCTCTCAATGCACGTAGTTGATGGAGACTTAATTAGTAGATGAAAGAGTCATAAAAGAGTGACGAGTGTAAACCTAAATGAAATTAACGGAAACTGAGCTAGCTTTTGTATGAACAACGTATTCTTAATTCAGTGAAAACTTGTAAAAATGTTGTCGTAAGAAAATTATTATTTCCAGACACAAGTAGATAGAAACGACGGGTTTTAACTAACAAAAGCGATAGGGAATAACCATCTGTAAATCTGGGTCATTCGTAATGCTTGGTTTGTTTCAAATCTTGATGATGATTGGCTGGGCTCTCTATAGTGCACAGTTTGATTCATTTCACATAAATGTTATCTCCATATATACATCCTTTTTCACTGGATTGTTTCATTGGACATGTATTTAGTAGGGATAGTTTCAGCGTTCATAGAACGAAGCTAATATTTATTAACTAAATCCATGCCGTTTATTGTCATTCTTCTCATACTCTCAGACTTTGAACACGAGTTTCGTGCAGACGACTTTCGTATTTCGCCAACATCATGCCACATTAACTGATATCACATTAACTGATATCACATTCATTGATATCACATTAACTGATATCACATTAACTGATACCACACTAATTGATATTACATTAAATGGTATCACATTAACTGATACCACATTAACTGATACCACATTAACTGATACCACATTAAGTGCGTGGCGTATTCTCAAGGTTTTATTTCGCGTGACGATGCGACCCAGCATGGTGGACGACATGGTCTACTTGGCGAACTACCTCAGGGACTTCTCAAGCCACATCGACAACGAAAAGACACTCGAGAATATTATCATTCTCCTCATTGAACAAGTAACTATGGTACCGCCAGTAGCCATGTCATGTGGTCATGTGAGCTGCATCATGCTCTAATACTGTCCGTTATTTTCCTCGGTTGATAACGGTCCGAAAGTGGTAACGATAATTTAAAATGAGGGGAATAATAAGGGTAAAATGTAAAGGCGAGGTTTTCGTGCTACTTTGTAATTAAATATCAGTCGCACGTACAACATTGCCCTGTTACGTTCCTTAGATATTTTTATAATAAACCATTCCACAACATATCTTTCTCAATATTCAAGCAAGATAATCTTGCTCATTTCCTATTGTGGGAGGCGCGGAGAAAAAAATCCCCGGTTTCATGCTGGTTCGAACTCGCAACCTCTCACATGAAAGGCAGCGCTTCTAACCACTACACCACTGGCGCCATCTAAATAATCTAAATAATTGGAATATTTTGTTTGGATTATTATGCCACAAAAATGTTAGCAATTATTAGAATATCATTTTTGTCGCCGTGTTTGTCTCGATAACGGTTTCGATAGCCGGGAAATAATTCAGGGCATGAATGTCAGGGCAAGAATCTGAGTAACAACGGTAGGATTGAAATGTCCGTTTTCTCCTGGGCAAATTCCGAATGAAAAAGATAACAATTTGAAAGCATATAACGCGCATATAACCGTTTTCTCTCGGCGAATAACAACGCGCGGCGCCCGAGAATTCGCGGACGATCGTTCTAATCGGCGAGTTTATCTATTTCGCATTTCGACTCTCGCTGCCGAACTTACGATAACACCCCGTACAGTCGCCGCTCAGCCAGCGGATTACGACGCGATTCGTTTTATCCGCGTCCCGCCGGTTCATCGGGCTAACTTACTGATGACCAATATGGCAGTATTGATCGCTATCGTCTGATGAATGAAGCTCTATATGGCCACCGCCGGTCACGCGGATCACGAGCGTTTCACTTTCCCGCTCGGGCTAATGGACGTATTACTAATCGAGTTACACGGGATATCGGACCTTCCCTCCGGCGCGTGTCTGTTGTCTTATCTATTATTATACGTCTTCGAGCCGTCTGATCGCCGTCCCATGCATTAAATCGCGCGAATAGCTCTAAAATATTTATTGTATCCTATAGTCACTTCATTTACGATAGCGCAATTTATACTGCATTGACCAACAGTGTTGATGGTTTATGGAAACGGTAAACCGTGACATTAATTTTATGTCATGCGGACAGTTTTTTAGTCAGTATGCCCCTACCACCAGATTTATTGCGTTGTTATACCCATCGATCGGATGTCACCATTATTGCGTTGTTATACACACTGATCAGATATCACCATTGTTGTGTTGTTATACCCACTGATCCTGATCAGATATCATCACTGTTGTGTTGTTATACCCACTGATCCTGATCAGATATCACCACTGTTGCGTTGTTATACCAACCGATCAGACGATCAGATATCGCCGGTTTTGTGTTGTTATACCCACCGATCCCATGTCACCATTGTTGTGCGTTAGCTCCATTGATTGAATGGCTGTATATTTGTGCGTTAGCTCCATTGATCGAATCGCTGTATATTTGATCGGATGGCTGTATTGTTATGCGTTAGCTCCATTGATCAGATGACTGTATTGTTGTGTGGTAGGTCCATAGATCGGATGGATGTAATGTTTTGTGGTAGCTCCATTGATCAGATGACTGTATTGTTATGTGGTAGCTCCATTGATCAGATGACTGTATTGTTATGTGGTAGGTCCATTGATTGAATGGCTGGATTGTTATGCGTTAGCTCCATTGATCGAATGGCTGTATTGTTATGCGTTAGCTCCATTGATCGAATCGCTGTATTGTTATGCGTTAGCTCCATTGATCAAATCGCTGTATTGTTATGCGTTAGCTCCATTGATCAAATCGCTGGATTGTTGTGTGTTAGCTCCATAGATCGAATGGCTGTAATGTTGTGTGGTAGGTCCATTGATTGAATGGCTGTATTGTTGTGCGTTAGCTCCATTGATCGAATGGCTGTAATGTTGTGCGTTAGCTCCATTGATCAGATGACTGTATTGTTGTGCGGTAGGTCCATTGATAGAATGGCTGTATTGTTGTGTGTTAGCTCCATTGATCAGATCGCTGTAATGTTGTGCGGTAGGTCCATTGATCGAATGGCTGTATTGTTGTGTGGTAGGTCCATTGATCAGATGGCTGTATTGTTGTGTGGTAGCTCTATTGATCGAATGGCTGTAATGTTGTGTGTTAGATCCATTGATTGAATGGCTGTAATGTTGTGCGGTAGGGTACCCAAGAGGCAAACTTTCGCTACTCCGGTGCTCGTATATGTGGCCACCTGATCACCCTCGGTCAGGAGCTCACCGACCTGCCGGTCAGCAATTTCCGCAGAAAACTTATGTCCTGGTAAGCTATCCGAATGCTCCTTAGTCTTCCTAATGTTTTATCCAGGCCGTATTGAGTTAAAGTCATTCAAAATCTCCTAACGGAACATGATACTTTTGTTGCTTATTCTCTTCCATGTGGCTAGATATCAAAATGTTTCCTGACGTGTGTGGTTAAACCCGTACCATTCTGTATCATGAAATATTCTGATGAAACACGCGTTTGAATACATCAGTACAATAGGGCAGAAGTCAAAATAGGTCTCTAAAAAAACCGAGAAAAAGAAATTTGTCAACCCTTATACCTAACGATATAATGATCCCATACAATTCTTTCATGTTTATAATAAATAAATTACATTCTGACAGCCTTCAGCATGAGTTCCAGAACCCAAACCACGATGTGAATCGTAAGAGCAGTTTCTTAATGTTCGTTGCTGAGCTCTTCCTTCATCTCAAGGTACAGATTTTTGTCTTATATCAATATTGTCATCACTATCTTTGTCTGAAGTTAATGATTTCCCTTTTAAATGCACATGTTTCTGTCTATGGAGGTACCGTACTGGCCGCCTTCTAAATCGCACTATATAAAGTCTCTAATCTGATTCTAAATAGGAGGTGCGACTTATGTAATGCACTTACTGAATATCATGAGCCAATATTAACAAACGATCCGGAATACGGATATTTGTGACCATTTTGACAACTACTTTGCTTTAGCGTGGTTGCTGCCCCTATTTTTCCGATTTAGCCGCGTTCACGCTTCTAAACTGACAGTCGCGTGATTTTGGAGTCACATGACCCACTAGGCACTTGAAACGTCGTCATCTTGTCCAATAATCATCACGCAAGACTTTTGCAGACGAATTTGCAATTTTGCATTCAGTCGTGTTGAAAAATGGCAGGAAAACAACAGACGCTATCAGCTGTCGAAATCACTTCCAGGTGCATGTAAAAAACAATTGCCAGGGCCCCATTGTCAATAGGTCTCGAACCACAGATCATTTTATACAATTGGGTAAATCAACGAATCCACTTCCTACTTTCTGTCTGTTTAGACAGTTTGAGTTTGTAATAAAAAATAAGGCAAGTCAATGTTGTTGCAAATGTTTTATTATTTTATATAGAAGACTTAAGTTGTAAGATATCAGTACTCCA
Source organism: Epimenia babai (assembly GCA_011762755.2). Classification (NCBI taxonomy): domain Eukaryota; kingdom Metazoa; phylum Mollusca; class Solenogastres; order Cavibelonia; family Epimeniidae; genus Epimenia; species Epimenia babai. The sequence goes on along the minus strand of WURV02182908.1, from coordinate 1,863 downwards.
TGGAAGGGTGCGACTTATACGATGCTGCGACTTATACGGCGGCCAGTACGGTATATCTTCTTTCTGTTATTGTCTGAAGAAGGTACATATTTCTGTGTCTCATTGTCAACATATCTCCCGGGTACTCCACTGGTCACCTACTGAAGTTTCATATAATGTTAAAAATTCTCACACAAATGTATCCGTGGCTAATCCCCACTCTACATTTCGAATGCCATCACCATCCACAGACCTGTTTGGTCCACCAGACGCTCGTAATTTACCACTCCTACCATTCCTTAAATTAAGCGCGTCCACTTTGGTGACATCCTTCTCATTTGCAACGCCCTCTCTTTTCAATAATCTACCATCGGACATTCGATCATGTACCAATGTGAAGGTGTTTAAATCCGAAGTAAAAATCTATCTCTTCCAGTTATTTTTTATTACTTCGACATGGGTATGTGTGTATTTTTATTGCTTGTTTTAATACCTTATTATCCTGTTGCACTTTATCTGTAATTATTTCCATGTTTTTGCTCGTAACTTCTTGTCTGAGGTGCACTAGATGGTACAATTACCAATTATTGCCCTTTGTAAATGACTCGTTATTGTTATTATTATTACTATTATTATTATTACTATTACTATTATTAATTATTATTTTTATTATTATTATTATTATTATTATTACTATTACTATTATTATTATTATTTTTATTATTATTATCATTATTTTTATTATTATTATCATTTTAGACATCAGATAACACTCCATACATGATTCTACGGACAGCAATCTTTGATTCGATGATTGTTCTTCTCGAGCATCCAACAGACGATAGCATCAAGTGTGTCTGCCAGATTCTCAAGGTCGGCTTATGTTAACATGGTTTGAAGTTGGGGCATGTAGTGTACTTAAAATTAAAACAGAACATTGCTTCACCCCATCGTACATGGGTGCTTACCTAGATTTACCCAAGGTGCAGAATCTAATTCTTTTGACATCGCCAGGTCCAAGATCTGAGAAAGGAAAATACACAGCTGTAGAGAAAATCTTAAATGTTTAACAGGTTATTTGTTTCATATAATACATTCGATTAATTAATAATGAAAATACAGCTTCTAAATCTCACCAGGACGTCATTACCTAGTTCTCGTGAGATATTCCGGGATCTACAGATATGGCATTGACAGCTTCGACCCACTGTGTCGAGAAGAGGAGTATCAGTAATATATCAAACGTTTTTTCTGCTGTAGTATGGCTTTGTCCCGTACGTGTTATTTCAATCCTGGGTGACTACAGTATTAAAATTAGTGTCTGGATGTGACGAAATACAAAGGGGCCGTAATATCGGGTTGAAATGTAGGTGGAGTGAAATTGGGTTAAACATGGGGTTCAGGGTGGGGTTGGGATTTCGTATTGTGAATGGCTTTCATTTATACACACACATACACACACGCCGTGTTTAAAAATACCATTGACGATTTTAGTGCTAATTTAGCCACATCTCAACCGATAATATTTCATAATTTAACATTTAGAATGTAGAAGAATCAAGTTTCTATACAATGATATATTTGTAATGATCAATGATAATGATAAATAATAATCAAGAATGACGTCACAGAAGCTTCAGCAATCATTGTGATGACATCATCGCGGTGAGTCACTCACATCAGTCTTTTGTGACGCCTCCTGACAAGATGGTTTTTACTGCAGAAGATCGTGTGATAATCAGATATCTTCGAGTGAACAAACATTATGGAGCTACTCCTATTATGAAAGAGATGCGAGAGAAGAATTGGACTCTCGGGGGAATGAAAGCACTGCATCGCAAGATCCATATGACAGGTTCCTACGAGAGGCAACTGGAGAGTGGA
>WURV02182897.1:0-11856 GCA_011762755.2 Epimenia babai | reverse complement strand
TAGAAATATATGATAGAACGGAGTGGTAACAGACATCAATAATGACAATACAATAGCGATATGATAGAAATATATGACAGAACGGAGTGGTAACAGACATCAATAATGACAATACAATAGCGATATGATAGAAATATATGATAGAACGGAGTGGTAACAGACATCAATAATGACAATACAATAGCGATATGATAGAAATATATGATGGAACGGAGTAGTAACAGACATCAATAATGACAATACAATAGCGATATGATAGAAATATATGATGGAACGGAGTGGTAACAGTCCGCTATAATATAATAAAAAATACCGCAAGGAAATGCACAAGAGAATTGCTGGAGACAGCAATGATAAAATAAACAATATCGCATGAAGATACAAGGGTCGGCTGAAAAGTTCATAGGCCGACCATGAGGCCTTTTCCCGAATGTATGTATGGATTGTATGGTGGTTATTTTTCAACATAGTCCCCCTTACGCTCTATACACTAAGTCCAATGATGCTGCAGAGCTTGGATACCCGCGATGCCCACATCTTCATCACTGAAACACAATTAGCTCGACGGGACTTCTGACGTCATCCTTGGTTCAATATCATTTACCAGCCAAATGTGGATAATGCAGGGGCATTATCCCTTAATGTATGGACCATATCAGCTCGGATGTCCTTTAGAGCTAAGACTTTGATAGCCAGATACTTGTTAACACCATGGTGCCAAAATCTCTCCATTGTGGTCTGAAGCTGCCGTATGTACTGGGGTAATACAAATACTACACAAATGATTAATAAATATGAGTACAGTGGAGACAACTGTGCACTTAGTCACCACAATGACTCGCCTTGCTATTTGAAAAGTTTCATCTGTCTAGCCGCTGTCATTCTTGGTGAGCATATGAACTTTTCAGCCTTTAATATAGCATTATCGTAGCACAACTGCATTAATAGAATAAACTATGTCGCATTAAGAAAGCACAAGAGATTTGTAAAAGGCAGCAATAATATAACAAGAGGCCTAAGATGCTCACCTGAAAAATGAGGGAAAAAAACAGGGGCCATCTTCATATTAGAACGAGAAGACTACAAGGAGACTGCCTGACATCAAAAACAACAGGCCAAAAAGACCTGACAATACCCACTACACCACTGAAACAAGACCAGAGGCCAAAGAGACTCGGGAGTACACATTACGATGATGAAACAAGACAAAAGGCCAAAGAGACCTGACAAAACCCATTACAACACTGAAACAAGAAAATACAGATTTGTGGAAAAAACCCTTGGTTGAAAGCATCTATCTAATTGCCAGAATAAAGATCCCCTCAACAAATCCGAATGAGACCCTCACTGACAATATCTGTAAAATGGCAGACCTTCGCACTAAGCAGACATGGAGATAAAGATTTTTTTATAAAAAGCCGATAGAAATTCCCCCTTTGCTCCCATGACGAAATGCTGAACAATTCTGAAGGATACTAACCCAAGGACAATATCTGCCAAATGGCAGCCCTCTCCGATTTTTAATAAAAAATATGAATATCGGCAGAAGTTAAGAAAATGTCAACATCAGATGGATGGACAGACGGATGGACAACGGACAACCTTCAATCAGAAAAGCTCACCGAGCATAAGCTCAGGTGAGCTAATAAACAATATCGCATTAGGATAGTACGAGAGAGTCATAGCCCAGCAAAATTACATTAAATGTAGTAAGTGGGTTACAGGTTAACATTAAGTAATAGTTGAACACATACCGGTTTGAAATTCTTAGTTGGGAGCCGCTGCGATGATGATTTGAAGAACCATTGTCTTGAAACGCAAATGGAAAGATGAGGGGAGAATATTAAAACAATTTTCATAGACATCCAACTCATAATAATGATCCAATGAGCCAAAATCCAGACCATTTAATCCAGCCAAAATCTAGATTATTTCCCGAGGCATTATAAAACTTCTGTTCTTCTGTTCATATAACAAATGCCATCAATTGACGTGGCATTTGCTTTTTCACAATATGTTAATGAAATGCACAAGAGATGACGCAGATTATAGTAAGGCACTTAAAGACATCTATCAGCCCCTTACAAGCCTATGGGATGGCCAAGTTTCAGTGACACCACTCCCCCATCTTTCTGTATTGTTCATTGCCTGAACTGAGGAGATTTTTTCACTTAAGACATTTTAAAAGCATCAAAATTCATTTCAATGCGATTATCACATTTCAATGATAAGTAGTGCATATACCACAAGTGTAAGCAACTACTTGTATTCAACAATGAGGATAGTAAAAAATCTTCATATATTTCTGCAATGTAGTATAAATACCCATACAATTAGTCGAATGGTAGGAGCACTGGACTGGTAACTGAAAGGTTGCGGGTTTAAAGCCGCTTGCCTGTTGACTTCTGCGATGACCCTCAGCAAATAATTTATCCTCGATTGCCGGAGTAAACCCATCCCGAAAATGGTAGATGCCTGCCATCGTTTCCGGATGACGTGCAATCATCGAAGGTATTGTATCTACACTGAATAGAGCTACCATCAACACTCATTGTAAACCACACTTAAGAGCCTTGGCTGATATTTGCACTTTTACTTTACTTATCTTAAACTCAACTACTCGCAGTATAACATCAAGGTAAGGAAAAAATATATCTCTAATGTATTAAGTTGCTCGCACTAATCATGTTGACTGGTCTGGTATAACTCGTAGTCCGGTGTATGTGCCAGTGTCAATGAACACAACCATATCACTATACAAACAGGCTCCGGAACGATATTGCAGAATGGTACAGAGGTCATTAATAGCCCACACTAGAACTAAGTTGGCGGATGACAAAGGAAATCATTCTTTATACCAAAAGCCAGCACTGATACCACTACATTGATAATAACTTGGTGACTATCAGACAGACAGAGTACTCATCAACGAATGGTAAATACAGGTTTATGACACTGAAACCCAAAGGGACGAGCACTTTGGATAATGATTACTTCAAGACAAATATTACAAGTTAATTTAACATCATCCGATATGGAAATTACTAGGTCACTTGAGCTGGTGCTCTGTGAGCTTTACTGTTAGGACGTCGTCCATCCCTCCGTCAGATGTAAACATTTTCTTAAAAAATCTTTTCAAAAATGGCATTGCCGAAGCCTTTGGTCACTGGGTTGGTCTCAGACTTGTTCAGCCATGCAATGGGAGGTAACTTCTATTGATGTTTGTATTTTTACTTTAAAAAATCTTATTAGGGTATACTCATCCGTGCAATGGGAGGTAATTTCTGATGTTCGTATTTTTACTTATAAACCTTAAAGACCGCTCTCCCTAAGTCTATGTAATTAGGCAGATATTATCATTATCTTAGTCTCATTCACAATTATTTGGAGTATCATCATCCCTGTTATGGGAGGTAATTTTTGGCTAAGTTTGTCTTTTTACCTCAAAAAATCTTTTCAATAACTGCTTGGCCATATGCTTTGCCATTTGGCAGATATTGTCCTTGGGTCAGTCTTATTCAGATTTGTTCGGGGTAGAGTCATCTCAGTAATGGGAGGTAGTTTCTGTGGATTTTTGTAATTTTGCCTAAAATTCCTATGCCATACGCCTTGTTGCCTATGTTATGCATAAATATTGCGCGTAACGTCCATCGCTGCATCTTGACCTCAGATGTTCCACATTTCTACCGATTTTTTTATATGAGTAAATGATGTTAATAGAGACAGTTGATCTATAATTACAATAAATAAGCTATCTTTCAACTGTGTATCAATACACAGTATAAGTTGTCAATTCATATATGATTGTATTCTGTATTCTGAAAGTATTACATTAGTATTATGTTACATGTACAGTAGTGTGGTGTGCACAGAGCAGGCATTATTCAATTTAAATGTAAAGCATTCATTCCACATTCCAGTAGACATCACATAGTGATCTCTGCTAACATCAACTACATGGTCTAGTTCACTTAATGCAATAGCCTTATAAATGTACAATACAGTAGTAGGATACTCGTTCTATTATAAATCAATGAACTGAAATGAAATGAAATATAATTGATTTGAAGTGTACTAATAGCATTGCTTTCTAATACAAATCAATTGAGAAAATTGAAAGAGTAATTCTCACAGTATGAGATGTTGGGAGAGTAATGTAATTTTTCAGTTGCAAAAAGTTTTGGCTTCATGAGTTGATAAGCAAATCACTATTTGGTGGATTATTAAGGATACTTACCTTACCTTATAACTTGTATGAAATTTTCCAAAGATTTTGTAAGGAGTGTGATTAGCGGACATGGATGATCAATAAATTGGATCCATATTTTTTATGGTACAACTCGACGCATTCAGTAATTGACCTCTCTTGGTAGTATTCAGGAATTGCATTTAAATTGTAATAGTAGCTGAAATTAGCCAATAAGCCTGTTTAATGAGCTACTGAAATGGTATAATTGAATTCATACGTCTCTATGTCCGCTCATGATCATGAGCAATGATGTTAACCAATCATTGAACTTCACTATAACATAATTTCTGAGTCCTATTTGTGATTATGGTTTTATTTTTACAACTATTATTGACACGCTATTAGTCACTTTGTAGAATTCTATCAACAACAAATTATGAGAATTGATTAACTTTTTTCAGACAAAGTTCACACAATTATTATTTTTTTCCACTTGTACATAAACTACTGATGCTCTATGTATAAGCCTCAATTACGACATTAATAAAATAACAAGAGGTCCAAGAGGCCTCAAAACGCTAACCTAGCTACTGAAAAAAACATGAAAAAACTGTGAGAATAATTAAAGAAAATTTAGAATAAAAGAAGCACTCGGGATGCTAGAATGTCAAAAAAAGTTGCTAAATGAATGTAACCTTAAAAACAAATAAAAGCTAAAAAAAGAAAAAACAAAAGGCTAAAAAGGCCTAGAAACACTCGAATATTGAGGCAACAGGCCAAACAGGCCTCAAGACTACTCATTCAGATATATAAAACAAAGGGCCAAAGAAGCCTAAAAACATTTTTCTGAAACATTAAAACCATTTAGAAAATTTCATTTAATTTAGAAAACGTTTTAAGTAATATTACGAACAGAAATTCGGCAGAAATTACCTCCCCTTGGTCTGATGTGTATGTATTTATAGGCTGATTGCCGTGGGTAATCATTGCATGGGCCATCCTTTGCCCTATATAAACCTATGAAATTGAAATTAAATGAAATTTTATTGATTTATAGTGCCCTTTTAACACATAGCTATCAAAGACACTTTACAAATTTACTATAAAAACTATGTGTAACTAAAATAGATACCGTGAGAGAAAAACAATTTATTGCAGATAGATGAAATGTATACAGTATTATCACAAGAACATGACAAATATAATCAGTGTCAAACATAACAGTCATAATATAAAACCATGTATATCACGAGACGCTCAAAACACAGATAAAAAAAATACGTATTGTTACATTATAAGATACACCGGGAGAAATACTTAGGTGAGACAGTCACACAGAATTAATTAACTACATTATCAAATAAAATAAAAACAATAAGACAATTACATAGTGTTACATTAGAACCCATAAAAGTATAGATATAACATGGCAATCGGATTATGCATAAAAATAATAAAACAAGTCCTTGTGAACCTAGTAACAAGTAGTGGTGAATAGGAAAGTTTTTAGTGTAGCTTTGAAAGTGTTTATCTCTGTGCATTGTCTGATGTGTAATGGTAGAGAATGAAAGTCAATGGACGAGGCAACGGCGAAGGCCTAGTCGCCAAAGTTGACCCTTCGGGATTGTGGTACAGTGAGAGTGAGTGTATGACTTTGTCTAATGGATCTACTGGTGTTTCTTAGGGACGTTAAGGATGCAAGATACGATGGTGCGGCATTGGTCAGACACTTAAAATGTCAGAAGCAAAACTTCGAAAGCAACACGCTGTTACACAGGCAGCCAGTGTAGGGACCTTAAAATCGGTGTGATGTGTGCCCTTCTAGCCTAGCCTATTAATGTGGTTAACACGACATTTTCATAAGCCTCACTTATGAGCAGTGGGGGAAAAAATCCAATGTGAAAAACCTACCGAGTCTGGGCAGACAAATGACCTTTTTCCAATCATGCCACCGGTTCCAAATGTCTACATACAGGCTACATATGTCACACACTCCGCTAAGTCTGTGGTACTGGTGGCCAGTCTGATGAAGACAGCGTGAAAATCTTTGACGCGGAAAATCCATGTGGTTGCTCTGCACTACATTCTCACAAAACTCCTTAAATTCCTCTCCTAATGAGTTTTTGCTTGTTCGGTGATGCTTAAGGGGGACCCCTCATCTCTTTTGTCTGGTCCCCTGTGTTTTTGTCGAGTTGCTGGTGTGCTTCCAGAGCCACAACTCTTCATTACCCAAGGAAGCAGAGACGATATTAAACTAAACTCATGAACCACCAGTCGTTAGAACCACTGGGACAATTGTTTTTAAGGATCCAAAGTTGCTGACCATCTCAAAATGACTTAAAAGTGACTGAATAATTCAGACACAACTGCTTACCTTTGAAAAAACTGACAAACATTGAGCTATCACCAACCTACAAGTTTTTACTAACTGGACATGGCTATTACTTAGGTCAGTCTTTATAGGACCGAAGCAATGAACCATCTTGGCTCGAGTTATACATATATACACATACATACAAGTCTATGATATGTCAATGGATATTTACAATGAGATGACGACATAGAAGGGAGGTAAGCAACATAGAGACCCATGCATAGAGCATCTGAAGCACAGCAAACAGCAGCAGGGAAAAAGCACTAACAGAACCACACTTCAATGGCTATCCAAATCCCCATGTCCAAACTCCCTTGAGCTAAAAACCAGCCGAATAGACATTTCATCGCTGGATATGATTTTATAATTCTCGGCTGTTAGCATCGGGGGAGACATTGATCACTAAAAACGTACCGGATAGGCGTTTCATTGCTGGATATGGATAGATAATTCTCTGTGTTGTAAGCAACAGGTGAGACATTGATGGCTTGATCTTTCATGATGCCAAACTTGATGATATCACCTGGCTGTCGTTTTGATGACTTGAATGAGTAAGTCCTTTGCGATTTTTTCAGACTGAAAACAGGATGCCTGAACTAAATACATTTTTATAATTAGGGGAAAGTCTTTGTGGCGTATGTTAAAAGTGTAATCCTATATACTGCAGTGAGGGTGGAGGATATGGGTATGTTGAAACGTAATTACATGAGGATGGTGTGCTGGATGTGGATGTGTCTCTGAAAGACAGAAAGACTTCAGTAGAGTTAAGAAATTGTCCAAAAACGACTTCTCTTAGTGATTGTGTACGGAAAATTATGGTGGTAGGCCATGGAGAAAGAATGAATGATAGCAATAGGGTGAAGAAGGGTAAAGGGCTCGTTGTGGAGAGTAATTGAGGGCATCCTAGGAAGACATGGGATGAGGTAATTTGAGGTGAGGTTACCAACCCTGACTTGGCTCTGGGCAGAGAGATGAAAAAATGCTATCATGAAAAACACCCTAACCCATGCTAGTATGGAAAACAGACTTGAAAATGTAGATAATAATGATTAACATGTCGACCACCAAAGGATTGATGATACAAAATAACCATTGAAGCACCAGATGGGCACTGACTGTTAAATGCTGTCATTTCAAACAAAAACTAAGGAAGATAGTCAAGTTGCAATCTTCATCAAGTCATTAATCACGATTGCTAGAGTCAATCTGTCTATAAATGGGTAGACACATAATATCTTCCACCAGTGACATGTGACTGTCAAAAGTATTATATTGGGGCCAAATAGCAGCCAGGTACATTCACTGTAAACCGTATCTGAGAACCTTCACTGGTTAATGCTTGCGGTCTAATAAACATTGTATTTGAACTTTTTAAACAATTTAACTCTATATCACTATATATCTCTGGCATATGCTGCAATATCATTAATGTAGCAGTGCACATTTTAGGTATAAAACACATGGCCATCATGAAAATCATTAGTGCTACAAGTTGATGAGACATTGTAACTCATACAGCAAGTCATAATATACATGAGGCATTATAGGCAACTTACTCAAATGTGAATCATAGTACAGATGCAGCATTGTAGGTAACTCACTCATACAGTAAGTCATGGTACTGTAGGTAACTCACTCATACAGTAAGTCGTGGTACAGTAGGTAACTCACTCATACAGTAAGTCATGGTACTGTAGGTAACTCACTCATACAGTAAATCATGGTATTCTAGGTAACTCACTCATACAGTAAGTCATGGTACTGTAGTTAACTCACTCATACAGTAAGTCATGGTACTGTAGGTAACTCAATCAGTCAGTAAGTCATGGTACTGTAGGTAACTCACTCATACAGTAAATCATTGTACTGTAGGTAACTCACTCATACAGTAAGTCATGGGACTGTAGGTAACTCACTCATACAGTAAGTCATGGTACTGTAGGTAACTCACTCATACAGTAAGTCGTGGTACTGTAAGTAAATCACTCATACAGTAAGTCATGGTACTGTAGGTAACTCACTCATACAGTAAGTCGTGGTACTGTAGGTAACTCACTCATACATTAAGTCGTGGTACTGGAGGTAACTCACTCAGACAGTAGGTCATGGTACTGTAGGTAACTCACTCATACAGTAAGTCATGGTACTGTAGGTAACTAACTCAGTAAGTCATGGTACTGTAGGTAACTCACTCATACAGTAAGTCATGGTACTGTAGGTAACTCACTCAGTAAGTCATGGTACTATAGGTAACTCACTCATACAGTAAGTCATGGTACTGTAGGTAACTCACTCATACAGTAAGTCATGGTATTGTAGGTAACTCACTCAGTAAGTCATGGTACTGTAGGTAACTCACTCATACAGTAAGTCATGGTACTGTAGGTAAGTCACTCATACAGTAAGTCATGGTACTGCAGGTAACTAACTCATACAGTAAGTCATGGTACTGTAGGTAACTAACTCATACAGTAAGTCATGGTACTGTAGGTAACTAACTCATACAGTTAGTCATGGTACTGTAGGTAACTAACTTATAGAGTAAGTCATGGTACTGTAGGTAACTAACTTATAGAGTAAGTCATGGTACTGTAGGTAACTAACTCATACAGTAAGTCATGGTACTGTAGGTAACTAACTCATACAGTAAGTCATGGTACTGTAGGTAGGTCACTCATACACTAAATCAGGGAACTGATGAGGCATTGTAACTTACTAAATCAGGGAACTGATGAGGCATTGTAACTCACTCATACACTAAATCAGGGAACTGATGAGGCATTGTAACTCACTCATACACTAAATCAGGGAACTGATGTGGCATTGTAACTCACTCATACACTAAATGGGGTAACTGATGAGGCATTTCAACTCACTCATACACTAAATCAGGAAACTGATGAGACCTTGTAACTCACTCATACACTAAATCAGGGAACTGATGAGGCATTTCAACTTATTCATACGCTAAATCAGGGAACTGATGAGGCATTGTAACTCACTCATACACTAAATCAGGGAAGTGATGTGGCATTGTAACTCACTCATACACTAAATCAGGGAACTGATGAGGCCTTGTAACTCACTCATACACTAAATCAGGGAACTGATGAGGCATTTCAACTCACTCATACACTAAATCAGGGAACAGATGAGGCATTGTAACTCACTCATACACTAAATGAGACAACTGATGAGGCATTGTAACTTACTCATACACTAAATCAGGGAACTGATGAGGCATTGTAACTTACTCATACACTAAAACAGGGAAATGATGACGTATTGTAACTCACTCATACACTAAATCAGGGAATGATGGGGCATTGTATCTCACTAAATTAGGGAAGTGATGAGGTATTGTAAGTAACTCACTCGTACAATAAGTCATGGTGCTGGTATGCCCCTGGTAACAATGTACCCCCAACACTGCGGAATGTCATTGGCTCACTCTGGCGACCGTTTGACTTAAAGTTGTACGTCATGTGGCGTTGGCCGATGTCATCAATGAAATCACCCATGTCATACGTCCCAGGAACTGGTGTTTCCTATCAAGCAACACAATCATTATAGAAGAGTGCTAAAAATTGTTCCTCGATTATATATTACTTTTGTTTCACCATCAATTCGTATGAATGACTACGACACATGAATGGCTATCTAGCATCTATTAATATAATAATAATGATAATAATAATAATATAATACGTTTGTATATGCTCACTTTATTCATTGCATGCTCACAAGGTCCACAGTGTAGACAAAAATTTGAAAAACAATACTGTACAGAGGAAAGTTTTCGCCTAATTTATATTGAACTTCCAGTGAATTGTTGGCTAATTCACCGATATTTCATTTCGTCCAATGAAATGTAGAAATAGAATTCAAAAATTACTCTACAATTTTTATTTTTAGTTACCCTACTGACTTCCTGTCTAGATATTCCCGCCTTTTAACGTCGTCTGCCTTGTCACGACTCGCTTTCAATACTATTCTAAAATATTTTACACCGATGTCCGCGATGCCCGCCATTTGGTGAACCCTTTGTTTAATGTGTGTTATTTCTTAACCATTGTTTAATCGAGTGCTTCGTGATAAAAGGGTTGTTTGCTAAGGATTCCCTGTGTACAGTCATGTGCATTTAAATTTTTATCTATTTACAATCATGACTTTAAACTGTCAACATGTACACATATTCATGCAAAAGCTTGCAGAAATGATCGTACCTTCATAGTGCTGCGCCACCATTCCTCTCGGTCTGTGATGGGTGCGGTATATGCTTCACCCAAAGATTTACGTATCTGAAACATTCATTGTTTTTTATCTTTAAATTAACATAAAATCACACAATAATAAATAGACATATTACTTGGTATTTTCTCTCCCAATATGGCACCGACAAAAATTCCATTTAGTTCACCATACCTACAACAATAGATCCGTAAAGTTCATAGAAATAGTTTGGCATCATAAGCAACATTAGTTCAGTTTTCCATATTTAGATCTCCTAGTGATTGACCATCAATGGTCATTGTTAATATTTTGTTACATTATAATCTCTTGCCTGATTTCACGCACACCCTTTTGTTGTAATGACAGTTTTGATATTTGAGAACAATTTGTGCAAGTGTACAGCTATTGATATTTGTTTAAATCAGCAGAAGAATAATACAGGGGCACTGCCTAATGGGTGTATTTCTGCGTGGGATGATGAAGGCGGGTTGTCGTAAGTTAAATGGTTGTTGAGGAAAAAGTTTTAATGCATAGACAGTACACCGTGTTCAGAAAAAAAACAACACTCTATATTATATATTATAAATCAGGCAATGAGAGATGGATATTCTTCTAACAAAGTGTGCAGTAGTCTAAAATAAATTATCTAACAAATTCCACCTCTATGTTATGTATCACCATGGAAACAACATTACACTGACATCATCAACAAGCGTACACAAATTTGGTAGTGTTCATGGTATTCACAAAAGAAGATCGTATTGTCATAAAATTTCTTCGACAATCGAAACATTACGGTGGAAAGAAGTTGATTCGCGAGTTTTCGGAAAAGAATTGGAAGTTAGAAGAACTGCGTATGTTGTTGAGAAAGATTGATACAACAGGATCATGTGAACGTCAGCCTGGTAGTGGGCGTCTACGAACCGTACGTACCGAAGCTAACAGTAACATTGAACAAGTTGAGTTACTCGTGTTAAGTCAAGAAACACATCGTACCCAGAGAGAGATATCCCGTGAACTTGGTATATCCCTGCCGTCTGTTAATGACATTATCAAAAAG
>WURV02182886.1:0-13092 GCA_011762755.2 Epimenia babai | reverse complement strand
GCTCCCAACAAATTTAGAACTCGCCCGAATTTCAAAACGGATCCGATTTTCATGAAAGACGGCGGCGGGAGCGGGGGGCGGGAGCGGGAGCCGGAAAAATTGGATAATGTAAATGCACTATAAAGATTGTGATGATTTGCGGTGATGGCTGAAAATTGATGATGATGGCTGAAAATTGATGATGATGGCTGTGGATTGGTGATGATTTGTGATGATAGCTAACGATTGTGATGATTTGTAATGATGGCTGAAGATTTGGTGATGATTATGTATAATAAGATGATGAGACTAGTGTGTTTAGAGAGCCTATCATCAACATTGAGTTATTGTTTATCATGTCAGGATTATTCAGTTAAATACAATAACTGCAGCAGAAAAAAAGGAAACGTAAGGTTTCAATAATCACTACTTTAGTAATGGTACTAAATGTCAGATGCTACATGATTGAAATGAAATGAAATTTCATTGATTTATCGTGTGCCCTTTTAACACATAGCTATCAAAGACACTTTACAAATTTATGGTTACTATGATAGACTAGAAACTACAAGGAATACAGTTCAAAATTGAACTCTGTATTACCATAAATGAGTCGAAAATGAAAAAACATATCCAGTAAGATCACAGATAAATAAAATGTATGATTGTCACATTATCAAATTTACACTAACTTGCTGCATGTTTAGTGTTTTTAACACATGTTTTTATATGTTTGGTATGTTTAACACATCTATCTATGTGTTTAGTTGTAGAATGACTAGCAATGTCAGGAGCTAAGATATATCTTTACAGTATACAATGTCTTTACTTTAATAACTTGTCTATAAGAATTATATAAGATTATCACCATATTTCAGGCATTACTTCGCATTACCAACGAACCCCGGTGAACAGTTCTACATCTTCACGTCTCTGGCCGCGTGGTTATTACGGTGTGCCGGACGCTCCTTTGAACAGCCGCAGGAAGTAAATCTATCTATCACATGAATATTTTTATCAAAATAGTTTCACTAGATGATTACCAGGGATTATTTATTTATAAAGAAATTTTGGTTAAAGTCAAATAATTATTTAATTTATATGAGATAATGAAAGGCAAATTTTTCACCCACGGACCACATTGAGAAGGGTAACTGGCCATTTCGGGTCATACACACTCGGGGACAATATGCCATGTGAAAATTTGGATTAGTTTTGCTAGTTTTTGCAAATTTTGTAACACAATTTATCAAGATAATCTTTGATAAGCTAAGTAGTCATGTGGTGAATGTAATAATAATAATAATAGTAAAGCTTTATTTAGAGTGCCGTATTATCCCTTGGTCAATAATGACAAGATGATGTCGACGACACTTTACAATGTACATACAAACTGAAAAACATATAAACTAATGAAATTATCTACTGCATTGCCTAGTGGTGGTTTTAGGTTGTATAAACTTGTACAATATACACATACTTACCGTGATGACTTTGAATTATGGAGACTTAAATGTAGATATGTAACACAATGTAATCACTGGACCTGGTAGCGCCCCGTCTTACATATTTGATTAATGTGGTCACGAACTCCACTTGGATATAAAGGGCCACATTTTCATTTTGCCTGTGGCTGACAGTTGCGAGCGTGACTTTTTAAGCGAAGAACTAATGGCTAATTAAATCGCTTACCTAAATAATACGGTTTATTCGTTGCTTTACCCTACGAATGTGGATCCTGTCTAATTACCCATGTAGACCCACATCTGCATGCTCTTTACATGGGTCGGCGCCAGTGGTTTAGAGGTTAGAAGCGCTGCCTTTCATGCGAGAGGTTGCGAGTTCGAACCAGCACAAACCAGGGATTTTTTCCCGCACCGTCCACGATAGGAAATGAGCAAGATTTTCGTGCTTGAATATTGAGAAAGATTTGTCGTGAAATGGTTTATTATAATACTATATTAGGGGTGTAACAGGGCAATGTTGTACGTGCGACTGACATTTAATTATAAAGTAGCAGCAAAACCTCGCCTTTCCCCTTTTACATTCCCTCTTCACTTTATGGTTGAGTATATAATTTACATGCGCTAGCTTTGCTCACTCGTGACACCTGGCGATGTGTACTTGATAAATGAGCGCTTGTGTTTATCTTCACCTCAGTAAGCAACAGGTATTACCTTTTTATGTGTCATATGTAATATTTCTTCTTTTATATAAGGTGACATTTTGAGATGATTATCTACTGCTTTCCATTCCGTTTGTTTCAGTATGATGACCCAAATGCCACAATTTCTTCCATTCTTGAAGAAGTGCGACAGTTTGTAAGTACACGCTGCTGATACGGTCCCCCGTAAAACCTCCGAATCAACAGAAACAATGAACATGTCTACATTGTGCTAATTTGACATCTACATTAACATCTTTCAGTAAAATATCTTTGAGTTGCACATAGAATAAGGTATTTAGGCTATAAATTCTGCGTGCAGAGAGAGAAGAAAGCTTCATAGACTGCGACTTATTCTTGTGAGCAAATATGAAGTACAAAAACAAAATTAACATATCCAACTAGACATAGTCCATACCTGAAGTGTTGAGTTTTCAAAACTGACCGTGGGTTGGGTTTCCTCTGATGCACGTAAGGATATCCTTAAAAAGTGAAGGTAAAGTACAACATTTATAGACCTCAAGTATCAGCCACCTGAGGTTCTCTGATGCGGTTTATAAGGAATGTTTATGGCAGATATATTCAGCGCCTATACAATACCTTTGACACTCGCATACCACCCCGTCAAGGATGATATCAAACGTCTACCCATTTTGGAGACGGGTTTACTCCAGCAATCAGGGAGTATTATCATTATTATAGTATTTATAATGCCTCTTCAACTAACTAGTTATCAGCGACACTTTACAATGGTAATACAATGTGGTATACACACAAATAAATATGAAGATATAATGGTATGTAACGAGTAAAAAGTAGCATAATTGGAACGAAACAGTGAACTTTACAATTAATCTATTCTACCTAGAAGATATAATAACCTAAAAATACTAAGACACGCACAGTAACCTAACTAAAATCATTTTAAAACTACATGGTATCACTGTATGCTTTTTGGAAAAGACTAATATCACTACATATTCACAACTGCTGATTCGACATACTAATCGACTTGCTGAGGATCACCGCAGAGAAGTCTAGCGGTGGGCAGTTTCTAAGTCACGACCTCCGGTTACGAGTCCAGTGCTCCTACCGTACGACTAACTGCCCCTCCTTGTCTCAAAAGTTGCCATAAGGGTGGTGTTTGTCTGTTGCACTTTAACGCCACTCAAGCAACTTGTCCTATGAGTGTTGGCAACAAGTTATTGGGAATGGTAGCTCTATGACAAGTATCAGCATGTCCCTAACGGCATGTCCCTAACGGCATGTCCGTATCGGCATGTCCCTAACGGCATGTCCCTAACGGCATGTCCCTATCGGCATGTCCCTATCGGCATGTCCCTATCGACATGTCCCTTTCGGCATGTC
Source organism: Epimenia babai (assembly GCA_011762755.2). Taxonomy (NCBI): domain Eukaryota; kingdom Metazoa; phylum Mollusca; class Solenogastres; order Cavibelonia; family Epimeniidae; genus Epimenia; species Epimenia babai. The sequence continues at coordinate 9,581 of WURV02182886.1, read as the reverse complement.
CCTATCGGCATGTCCCTATCGGCATGTCCCTATCGGCATGTCCCTATCGGCATGTCGCTATCGACATGTCCCTATCGGCATGTCCCTATCGGCATGTCCCTATCGGCATGTCCGTATCGGCATGTCCCTAACGGCATGTCCCTATCAGAATGTCCCTTCCAGAATGTCCCTTTCAGCATGTCCCTTTCCCAGTTCATTAATTGGGGATATGTAGCCACAACTGTCCACAAATAAAGGCGAAATAAAGGGTGGAAACGCTCACAAAAACCGTGCTTCTGGGATAACCGAACCCACGACCCCCAGATAACCTCCCAATGGGGCACGTGACTAGTCGCGTGGATATCTGTGTAATTCAACTTTACATGGTTTGTCAGGGTCACGCCGTTGATTTTCCACCGTCCAAACTCAAGCAGGGATACGGCGAACACTGCATCTATGTCATCGACCGGCTCGCTGATGAAGCTCTTAGAAGCGCAAACTTCTCTTGGGCCAGGTATAGAACTTTGTACATTTCTGTTTATATGTACGGATACATGTGTGTAAAAATATTGAACCCATCCTGAGCCATCATGTCCCATTGGGTAGTACTGATCCCTGTGTATGCATCCTTCAGCCAGACACTTGCGACGTTTTGGGTATGGGGGGTAGTGCATCGTAAGGTGTGCCCGTTTATATCCCCACTCTTATGGTTACTCATTTTATACCTCCCAATGGCTTAGGGTTTTATGATGATTGTGATGATAATTGTGATGGTAGTGATGATGGTGATTGTGATAATGATGGTGATGATGATTGTGATTGTGATGATTGTGATTGTGATGATGATTGTGATGGTAATGATTATCGTGATGATGATTGTGATGATGATTGTAAGTGATAACTAAGAATGCATCGATGAAGATGACATATAAAGATCATACATTTGCAGACCGGAGTATCCTGAAGAAGAAGCAGACGAAGAAAACGTTATCGAAGATGACGATGAAGATTTGACTCTCAACCAAAAAGACAATCCTCTTCAGGTATCACCTAAACACTGCTGATCATCATGTTGGGTGACACTGCCGTCAACCATTGTATCGCTGTCCCATCCATGTCCTTGACATCATCTGTCATAAGGTCTCTTGCCAAATGAGTCACACTCCTTCAGTCGTAGGTGGAAACATTCTGTATGAAAGCCTGTGTTATTACTTATTTGTGTCTGATGAGTGTTAGCTATATTTTTTTCCATATGCATGAAATATGGTGGAGGATAGCATTACTCGTAAACTTATAAAAAAGTTAACGCCAATTTGTTTTGTAACAAAAATAGAACACAGTACATGCGCAGTAATTATTCAAAAGGTTTCGGTTGGTCTATAACAGAGTTATGTACCTTGTCATATTTGTTCATAGCGAGGGATGGTTGGAACAGCAGACGACGATTATGACGATGATGAACCGATGTTGGACTTGACCGGTGTACGTCGCATCGATGAAGCCAGTCTCCCGCAAACAACGAGACCAGACGACGTCTTGGAATCGCAGACGGACGCGGCTGATTGGCGGCTGGAGGTCGAGCGAGTTCTACCGCAGCTACGCGTCACGATACGAACTGACAACAAGGTTCATTCTTAATGCTTACTTTTACTGAGTTATGAAGAACGCTCTAGGGGTCACATTCGTTCCAATTGATTTAAAAAATAAAGCCCACAGACTCATAGATCAAATGTTGGCCCTACCTGTTCATTCGTTTCATGTTTTACATAACGAGTAACCTTAACAACAGATTGTAAATCTGTTGGGATTTTTTCCTATCGTATAATAATTATGAATTATATCAAATGTAGCAAGATTACTACAATTTTTCAAGAGACATACTGTCCCCTGAGTGTATGGTCCACAATTTTTACTAATTTTCCTTAATGTCGACCTCATCTCTTGAGATTTTCCCACGCCCGCCTTAGACATTTAAGTGTTTTTCGTATTGTATGAATATCTATTGAATGACAATGGATTCTGAACAGCGAAACCTCGTGTATTTTGTTGTTATGGCTATTTGCTTATCATCTGATGGATCAATATTCAAACAAATATACGTATATCAATTTTAATCAATGACTTTTGACAATCTGAAACGCCAAATAATCCATATTTTAGTTATCTTTCCCATTTGGTTCGTCAGAATATATCCATGTATTACATCATATTTATATATCACTGATTAGCCATTGCATTATATGGTTTAGTATTCAGTGTTTTATCAATGTGAAGTGTGGTAGCTAGGCCATTTAGTATACACTTTTCAGTCAAATTTAATATAATTTCATTACATGTGTCTAGGACTGGCGGGTACACTTGGAACAGATGCACACGCACAAAACGGGAATAGATGAGTCACTCACAGAAACAAAAACTAACCTGGGAAAGCTTCACGATGAATTGGGAAAAACACTGGAGAAAATAACGAGTCGGGAAAAATACATCAATAATCAGCTCGATCCCTCACTCAGGGAATTTCGCTCGCTGCAAGACCAGCTCGCGGAGACTCGCGAGCGATATCGGCAGGCGAGCGGCGGGGTGACAGAAAGGTCACGAATACTTGCTGAGGTATGTTGTATGGAAATTTCCACATGAGCATTGCATTGCCTGTTTGCGGAATAGTACCAGAAGGGTTATGCCTTCTTTCGAAGGTTTATGGTGGAAAATTCCACTAGATCATAGCATCGCTTGCTAGTGGCACCATGATAAATGTTGTGCTTTATTGTTGAAGTATGTTGTACGGAAAATTCCACTTAGTCATTGCACTTTTAGATAGCATACTTGCTCGGGTAAAAGTAAAAAAAATTGTACATCAGCTGTCTGATGCTTTCTCACGCGGGTATGTTACAAAATTCTATTCAGTTATTGCATTATGGTATTGGAATTGGGTGTAACAGGGGTGGGGGCGGGGAGTGCATCTGTGAAATCTGTGTGGCTGCCCTACCCTAGATTCTCACTGATCTCCTTAAATTCCTCTCCCTGTGGGATTTTCTTGTTTTTGATGCTTAAGGGAGACCCCTCATCTCTTAATGTCTGGTCCCCTCTGTTTTCCGGTTCCCGGTGTGCTTCAGGAGCCCCAAGCCCTTCATTACCCATGGAAGCACAGATGATTTTACACTAAACTCAAGAACCACCACAGTCCTTAGGACCACCAGGAAAATTATTTTCATGGACCCAAACACGATGACCATCTCAAAATGACTTAAAAATGATTGAACAATTCAGACACATCAGCTTAACTTAAAAAAAACTGATTAACACTATGCTATCACCAACCTATATGCTCTCACTTAATTTGCAAGTGGCTTCCGGGTGTGTTATAGAGTAGCCACCACCCCCCACCTCCCCTGGGTGAATCCTCGCAAACGGTCATTTGCCAATTGAAGCAGGAGGCTTTAAAGTGCGGGATAAAAATGCTTAATTAATTTTTTTACTTCTAATTGACATGGTTACTAGTTAGGTCAGTCTGTAGAGCTAACAGTGGTGCATGTAGCGAACAATCTTGGTTCCACACATACATATAAACATCATTCAGTTATTGCATGTACAAGGTACAAAATGTATATTGTATTAATTCTTAGAAAATTACATTGAATATAACAAATTATCGTGTTATATTGTTATTGGTTCATGTAAAGGTTTTCAACCTCATATAGCATTCAGTGAGATATCGTTCCAATTTCATTGGTTATCCTAAACGCTTGTCCCTCTCTAATAGTTATGGAAAGTTTCATTTGGCAGTAACAGTAATTTGGGAACTTTTTCTGTTTTTGTATATTGTATATTCTGTATATTATTAGCTCACCTGAGCTTATGCTAAATGAGCTTTTATGACCGGACTCTGTCCATCTTCCGTCTAATGTTAACATTTTTTTAAATAATCTTAAGAACCATTTTGGAGAGCTTTGCCATTTGGCAGATATTCTCTTTTTTGGGTTGGTCTCTTTTGGATTCGTTAAGCACATCATGTGACCAGGGGGAAGTTATTTCTGGTGATGTTTGCATTTTAATTTCTCAAGAACTTCTTGTTGCAGAGTTGTCCAATTTGGCAGATATTATAATTCAGTCATTCTCTTTAAGAATATCAACATCAGACCCAGGAAAGGTTGTTTGTGCTAATGATTTTAATATTACTTGAAAAAATTTGTCAAACTTAAATTTTAAAGTTTTCAATAATATTCAAGCATTTCTTTTATTTGACATTTTTCTTTCTATGTTTGTCTATTTTATTTTTTATTTCTTCCGATAGTAAGATGTGTATTTTTTATTCTTCCAATAGTCATGTGAGCATCTTGAGGCCTCTTTGTCCACTTGTTACATTTCAGATTTACTTTAGTAACTTTAATTTCCCAATTAATCCTTACCTGTCTGAACGGTTGTAAATATGGTTGTAGTTATCTTTGTCACCCTTGATCGGTCACGATCGTTTTGATGTGGTTTTAATATTGAATTGCAAAGTTATCGTTAAAGATTTCGGGTTATGTAGAGACAGAGTTCTCAAATGCGTTTTATAATAGATATATATTTTCAGACTGCATTTAGCAGAGATACAATATCTTCGACACACATGAAGGATGATTTTGACCATGTATTCATTTTTAAAAAATGTACCCTAGGGATATATCACTTCCCATAGATCATTTCTAAAAGTCCACCATCATCCCCATTCCACTCAGTAATCATTCCCTACCTCACTCACAGCGTGACTACCATGTTCGTTGGCAGGTAACAGAGGAATTGGAGAGAGTTAAAATGGACATGGAGGAAAGAGGGAGTTCAATGACTGACGGAGGTAAGATGTTAACCTTTTAGATTGTACACACTTGTACACACTCGTGGTAATATGTTCTTTGAGAAATTCCTAACATACAGTGGAATTTAAGCCTAGACTTATTGAGTATATCATATTATCAACTGATTCTTAACGTAGTCAATGTTGTCACTTAGGGATAAGACCGCATGTTAAATATGAAATTGAGGTGGATTTTTCGAAGAAATGGGCCGGAGTTTGCCTGTTCTATAGAAGAGTCATGTTTTCAGCTCCATCGCAGCTTCTGTGACAAGAAGCTGTATCATATTTTTCAGCTCCGTTAGTGCGGATTAAGCAATCAATCCAGCAGCTACGCAAGGATAACACACACATGGACATCCGGATCGGCGTGCTGGAACACATGCTGCTCCAGGCCAAACTCAAGGACAAGAATCACCAGAACAAGCAAGTCCACGGACACCAGGAGTTTTCTCATCAGATTTAGTTACGTTATCCAACATTAGGACAAGCAAATCAATACAAGTTATCTACAGGCAGTCCGTGGACACAAGAAGTTATCTCGCCAGATTCACAAACAGTCCATCGACAATATAAGTCAACTAAACAAACATCTATCTATGTCTTTCCTCCTAATTGACTTATGCACTTTGTCTGAGATTGTATTGTACAGTGTACATTAATATTTATTAAATATAAATTTATCCTTCGGTACAATGCTCTTTTCTTTGAATTAAATTTAACAATAATAGTAGTATAATTATTATGGTATAACTTTTCAGTTACTTTCTTTCAACACCTCGTTACCTATATTGTTATGCTGGTGGTTCAAAGGTGAGGTCAATAATAATCGATGTCCATGTCCCTAGCATGGGGCTATTCGCTGTTGACCTTGAACTACGATTACGTATGGGGATAGATTGAGATAACAGAGGAAAACACCATGAAAGATGGTTTCGCAAACATCCTAAATGAAGTATTAGGAAAGAAGCCATTGCGTTGCTACTTGCTACACTACAAGAGCTACTTAGATCCCCGCACCCCAATGCGGTTGAATCAGCACAAGTAGTATAGGCAGTATTGAGATACAGTGGGAATCCCAGCTTAATTTTGCGAGCTTATATCCAACCAACGCAGCTGACAACCATTCATGTAGCATTTTAGATGGCGACTGTCACTTCCTTCAAACGAAAGAAATATCAACTAAGCTCACATATAATTCATGGAAATTCAACGCGCGTAGCACCACTGCATTCTTAACATTGTACATGAGCACTGAAGATACCACACACGATTATGGCGGCCATGTCTGCTATAACATTCTTCAACATAACAATCGATGAAGATACTACCCAAAATTATGGTCCATACCATGGTTACAAGATGCTTCTTTAACAAGTCCATCTTCTGCCTTATGCAGGATTTCTGATGCCAACTCAAGTGGTATGCACACAGGGGTGAATCATAATTCTGAACAAACTTTTATAATACGATTCGAAATGTATTTTGGTTCAACTACATTCAAAAAATTCAGACATAGAATTTTGGTTCAATTTTAGTAAGTTTTATTCCCGATTAAGTTCTACCACCTAAATTGTTTTCGCGTAAATGACATTACAGCCATTGCACATTAGCAATGTATTGTTTAAAAAAGCACACATAGTTGTGATGTCACCACGATGCGTGTTCTGCTGACAAGAGCACAAATAGTTGTGACATCACCACTATGCGTGTTCTGCTGACCTACATCAGGATAACAGTATTTATAAAAAACAAAGAGATCGAGTCTGATCAAATAGCCTACACAGTAACGTAATAATGGGTCTTCTTATTACTGAATTACTGTATTACTGAATAGTACACTGGTGTACCACATAAACAGCATTCATGTACCTATGGTGTTCTAATATAATGGTTTTGTAGTACAGTGTATAGGCACTGTGCACTGGTTCCTATAACAATTAAAATCTTCACGCAATATGGGCAGTGTTCAAGCGTACAAGGCTACACAAATCCAGTGTCCGGTGTAAACACACAGGCATAATCCTCGTGGATAAGGCTGTACACCAGTGTACGGGGTGCCAATTTGTGTTTCTCAAAACGCACGCGTCGCATTGATTCACTGAAACAGGACGAAAAAGAGGGACAGGGCGAACGATGAAGCAAGCACCACCCAGCCGGACTGGTAGAGAACGTTCAGGTTGTAGCCCTTCCCCATATCCCACGCCTGAAACAAAAGCCACAAGGTGCCAGTCACACATGAACATCCGTGAGTAAATAACACACAAGACACACATCCACATATCCACATAAAACATAAATGTCGCATCCTTCCCTACCAATGAATGTTCCATCTGCCGGTTCTCATCTCTATTTCTGCATCCTCAGCCAGACACTATGACACTAGTGCATGTGTGTGTATGTGTGCGCATCTGTTTACCAGTATTTTTTTAACATTTGTATTATATCTCCATCTTAGTCGCATTGTACAGCGCAGTTGAGAGTTTACCGATAACTGCGCTATAAAAGTCAATTTTACATTTACCCTTGGTGGGAAGACACGGCTGAGTTGGTCTGTAAATGGTCAGCCATGCACATGGGTACTGTGGCAGTGTGTAGCTTACTGGGCAGTGTGTAGCTTACTGGGCAGCGTGTAGCTTACTGGGCAGCGTGTAGCTTACTGGGCAGTGTGTAGCTTACTGGGCAGTGTGTAGCTTAACAATGATAATAATCTCATTAAGACATCAACCTATAACATCAACAACCGCACCAAGCGAGACCCACGATATAGGTACATGGGTGGAAATATGGAATTTTTTGGACCCGAAAGACTCAGGGTGGGGATTTAGAATAGATCTCGGGATTGAACGACATAGAATAACCTATGGAGATGTGGGTCGCTGTGGTATCTAAGTATGGCTAAATACAATCACAACACCTTTTACAATATTAAGATCAACACAAGCTGAATTCGTCGGGAATATAGAATATATTACAGTAATATTACATCATAAAACAAGGGAACGTCAAAATTCTATACACAGGATTATTCTATTGAATTCTATGAGAATTTTATTCTATGACAAGAATGTATGGTGACCTCTTTGAATCACCGTGAATATTTGTTACAATAAAAGATTTCCAGCTGGACGCACGTACCAAGTGCCGTATCCCATTCAGGAAGTGATACGTCAGAGGGAACGCAAATGTGAACTTCGCCGCGCCGATGATGATCGGTGGCAGGTGTAAATCGTTAACGAGCGTCAAATAATGGGTGAAGTTGTAGGGCAAGACGAGTGAGGAGATCGCCAGGGTGGACAGCGCGATTGACAGACCCATCCCAGTGGCTCGATGCGTGATGGACAGCATGGACGTCAACTGTGGACTGGGGCGTAAATATCGTGGCTGTTAGTGGTTGTAGATGACGGCCGTATAAAGTACATGAACGGTTAACTATTACAGTACTCGTACTGGGTGTTTCAAGGTTTTTATTGATGGAAGGTGTTAAACAGCTCAGCTCGTGAAATACTGTAGTAAAATATATTTCATTCATTCCATAACTAAATCACGGCATCTAGTGCTGACTGAACGACTACATTAGAAGCGTCGGCTGTTAAGGGTTTCATCTTCATCTGCACTGTGAACCGCTCTTACAGCAAGTCCTACGGATAGTCGAGTGGTAAACGCGCTAGACTCGTAACCCGAAGGTCGCGGGTTCGAAACAATTCGCCAGTCGGCTTTTCTGTTATGATCCGCAGCAATTCATTTATCCGCAATTCATTTATCCCCCATTCATTTATCCCCCATTCATTTATCCCCCATTCATTTATCCCCCGTTCATTTATCCCCCATTCATTTATCCCCCGTTCATTTATTCCCCATTTGTTTATCCCCCGTTCATTTATCCCCCATTGCTGGAGTAAAACCATCTGTAAAATGGGAACTCGATATCATCTTCCATGAGTGATATACGACTGTCGGAGGTATTGTATCTGCTATGAATAGCTGCTATAAACTTTCACCGTATACAGAATGTGAGAGCCTTATTGCGATACTTGCAGTCTATAAATGTTATACTCTACTATAATAAAGATCAGTGAGGAGCATGCTGGCACATGGAACAGAGCTCCTCTTCCCGCTGACTTGTGTAAACTATTTTGGAAGCTGCACATTTACGTTTTAAAATGTTACACCTATAGATAGTGAGATGGGGTGATAGTGGCCGATTGAGTTTCTTGTTCGTTGCCCAAAATTCCTTCATTTTGTCGTACGGTGTGGCTGCGGTTGGCAACCTGAAATCGGTACAAAAAATAGTGGAGTGTTTCGATAACTGTAATGGTTGATTTTGATGAAGAATTGGAGCATTGAACTTGATACCGTAGCCGATGACATAAAGAAGCTTTCTGGGAGGGAGACAATGATTCTGGGAGGGAGACAGTGATGAGAGCGACAACTAGAGGCCAAAGTGGCCTGGAGATGCTTACCGGAATATTTTTAAAAATCTAAAATTAGAAATTATTTAGCATGTGTGGCATAATTCACAATAAAATTTGAAATAAACAAAGACAACAAAAAGGAATACACTAATATACAGAAAAAACAAAACATAGAAAATGTAAAAGAGTAGAATAAAAGATTTTGAAGTAAATTAATATAATTTCATTAAATATACACAAAAAAAGGAAAATAAAAATAAACCGCAAAAGAGGCCTAATAACACTCATTCAGATATAAAAGCAACAAAATGCTTATAAAAATATGTAATAAAAAATATAAATAATAAATAAACACA
>WURV02182875.1:0-13093 GCA_011762755.2 Epimenia babai | reverse complement strand
ATTAACTTCATCCAATAGAAAGCCGTTTTTGCCAGTGGTAACGCTGAGGGGAGTAACCTCGAGAGAAGTAACGCTGAGAGAAGTGAGGCTGAGAGAAGTGAGGCTGAGAGGAATAATACTGCGGGGCATGATCTTATGAAATCAGCTCGATTGTTTCTATAATAAATTACTAATATAGAACGGCAGGAACATTTACTTCGTATAATCTGTTCTAATTTTATTATTATGGTAATAACCGTCATGACAGGGCCTGGAGACTGTGCGTGATATGTTGACTTGATTGGGTCGCCGTCTGCACTTTTTGAAGAAACTGTCCGTAATCCTCAATGCCTCGTTTATCATATTATGTATATATACCCTTAATTTTATCCCAGATTTTGTATACATACAGGTGCGTACCCTCGACTCTCGCTGAGCTTCAAGCTGCAACGAAACATCGGCTACTTCATCTTTCAGACTTATCTCCCTTCGTTCCTTATCGTCATGTTATCCTGGGTGTCGTTTTGGATTAATCATGAAGCTACGTCCGCGAGGGTCGCTTTAGGTTTGACCTACTTTATTATGTGATCGTTCCTTATTTATTACTCCCTGTCCTAGTTTCTATCGTCCGCTTGTTTTGTCAGCTTGCAGAGTGCAGACGCAGAAAACTGAGTGATAACTGAACTAAGCTTCGCATAATAAACGTGGAAAAGACAACCATCGGTACCGATAGAAAGGGTCACGCTACTGTTGCTGGTGGTGGTGATATTCATCGAAAACTAAACATTTTTTAGTTTTGTTAGTTACGGTGATCGTGAATATTGGCAATCTGGCACCCGCACGCATGCTCCTGTGGAGAAATAGAAAGATGTTGTTGTTATGTTTTCACGTTGGATAAAGTACAAAAAAAACAAATGGATAATATCCTCTTTTATATCAGGAGAATAAACACCAATGATAATTCAATAATAATATACTAAAAGTAATCGTTTCGAGATTAGGAAAACGTACAAAGCAGTCGTATGCGTGGGGCTATAACCGGACGTTTAGCTGAGCTGATGCGTGATGCATGTAAAAAATCATCTTGGTATAAAATCTTTTCTTTTGATAGAATTATTCTTTATTCTACATCTTATATATATACAGTCATAAACAAAGGTTTAAGACGATGTTTGAATTTCCTTGTACCGAACACATGACAACGTCAACGTAACGAGCGGTTTCCTTTTTTTTTCACGGCGGCCGTGAGAGAAGCTGTGATCCAATCGCAACCGAGCTAGATTGTGGGTCAGCGTCTCAGCTAAAACTGCCTCCAGTATTGTAGGCGTGGAAACACCCTACAGCTAGCATGCGCAATTCTTGACGTTATCGTGAGGGTACCGGTGGAGTGAGTTAGGATCAAGTTTTTGGCGCCGCGTTGTCTCGCTGACGGTGTGATATCCTTCTGCAAACAATGCTCTCAGTTTAGTTTACTAGGGCTTTTTCACTTGAGTTTGCATTTCGGCAACTGTATTTTTAAGTATATATTTGCGGTCTTCGAGTGGGATGCCATGATTGTTTTCACCCATTTTATGGTAACTACAATAAATTATTAATATACCTAACATATGCCAATTATTAAACGGTGATAATTATCTACTGCGATGTAACCGTAACTAGGCTTACACGAATGATCATGATGTCATAAATAAAGCTTCTGGTACACACTGTATAAAAATCTAAAAAAATTTACGGTATGTGGTTTCAAACTGACGCCCGCCACTTCCCTACAAAGCGATGACATCGTGTTCAACGATGAAGAAAACAATGGTAACTTTTTACTTTAAAATTGATAGCGCGAGATTCACAACGTGAAGCTTGATAAAAAGTTGTCGAGTCCGCGGTACGCTGACTACTGTGTACTGTCGTTGGTCGTTAATCATACACCGATACGCCTTATTAACCGCTTGACTGGCGCCCGATACAAACCAATATCCCGCACAAACACGCCATCTACGCACGTCCACACTCGCTATTCCAAAATGAGTTAGGGACAGGAAGCAGTCCTATAGACAACGCGCTAATCACCCGCAATTTCATTGTCCTCGGCCAGCCAGCGTTGTGTATGGTCTCAAATTGCGTCCAGTCGACTGGCATTGCGTCTGCACCGGGGCGAGAGTATAGCGTAATTCCTGCCGACTCGACAATATCCGAGACAACCTGTCGATATTGGGGTGCCCGCGGCGTCGCCGTTTGAGCTGACAATCAACCTCGTGGTTATTGTAGCGTTGTCGGCTGTCTTGACAGGACTCCACTTCGGGCGTTCATCCAGCTATTGTTCGCGGTCGTCCGAGCGACCTAGCAACGATGTAGTAGCGGCCATAGCAACCGAGCGACGCGTTGTTCCATGTTTTGACAACCTCTTCGATTCTGCCATAAAGAAATATAAAAATAACGTAGGAAATCATACCTCCGTTTACTTTCTAAGAGGCGTTCTGGTGCGACTGTGTGTCATTGAATTAGTGTTTCTAAAAAGCCAAGACGTTAACAAAATTTTTCTCTGGGTCAAAGTAGTGGGTCATAGTACTGCATGAAGAACAGGATGAGTATGCACTATTAATGCGTTATGCCGGGCCACAACAGTTATTAAAGCACCTCACCGGCCATTTGGAGGTCGTTGGTTCTGGTCTCACCAAAAGTTAGATTCCGTCCATATTGTCGCGAATGGGCCAAATTTAAAGCAGTTATCAATCGCTGGCAAGCATTGGTTGACATCGTTCGAAACATCAAAATTGACAAAAGATTTTTCATAATTATCTCGCCTAGACGGAGACAGAACTGTCACATTTTTTCGGTAATCTGAATTAAAAATTGCAGCGCATGTTTTAGTACATCAAGTACACTGTACTCTGTCCCTTCTACAGTGGGACGACACGTCATGGATTATTTCTATATCTAATGATCCACGATACTTTGTGGCTAGACCACTTTTTCACATATGCACATCGACATAGATTTTCATTGTTTCTGATCACGTAATTTCCCTAATATCGTCTTGTCAGACGGCGATATATCCGATCTGAATCACATTGGATGATACCGGTTGTGGGAGGACCGATTCACTCAGGGAGTCCTCCCGACACTTCATTGCTCCGACTTTGCCGTGTTTGTGAAGCCTTGTCTATGGCGCTCATCTATTGGCTATCTTGGCTCTGTGAACAACTCAATGCAATTAATCAACCGTCGTCTCGTGACTGTAGCCTTGTGTGTTATATGTCTTGCCTGGGTATTACTTTGGAAACAGTGGTCTGTCGGGACGAAGGTAAACCGTCTGCCCTGAGCTGTGAGAGTGTGTGAAGTTGTGAACACACGGAGGCACCTGATGAAGTATACTTGATATACGAAAGCTCGTGTTAATCCTTATATAGTTAGTCTACAAGGTGTTAACTTTGTATTTTCGTATTTACGACATAGCTCACACGGCAACCCACACCTCTATGCCTTGAGTTGGTAATTTTTACCCTGGTGTTCACCCCGAGACGTTTTTTCTACGATACTTATCCTCGCTTGATAAAAGTTGATTCAATCTTATTGTGTCATACATACAGATATTACTGTTAGGACGCTAGATAGCGACCGACGTCATCGACAGCTGTCGGTGTACGAACAGACGTCAGTCACGTGACCAGCCATTCACGGTTACTCAATAAGTTTCTGTAAGCACGCTGTGATTTTTTAAAAAGAGGTTGCCACAGCGGCTCCCGGAAATCTGCAGCGAATAACCACCTCCCAATGATAGGTCTGATGCTGCTGAAGACTGAACTGCAGAAGCCGACGATCTGTTTATTTATACATTTACGAATTTAGTATTAGATGGAAAGCAGTCTTATTGTACTTTTGTCAGGTTGATTTATAAACTAACGAACGTAACTATTAACACACAATTTCATATACGCATAGACTTCTTAAACTGCTATCAGGATGTTTTTTAGTGCGTGGATTGTAAGCGGAGAGTTTTCTCCAAGGGGTTAAGTAGCATGTGTTTCAGTAGTGACCGACAGAAACAGTGTGTGATGGCGATATCCCTACGGACGGATCGTGCGGCATGGTAGGTCAGATGGGGCAACTGGAACGCGAGAATAAATCCATGACGATGAATGATAGTCAGCTATTTCTTAAAATATTTGTTAAGTAAACACTTTTCTTATAATAAGCGTATAACATCTAAGGAGTTTTCCTGCTAACATGAAATTGACATTGATCTCATATTGGATGGACTGATAGTGTTTAGAAATGGTATTGGAAAAGGAAAAAATATTGACCATTAAGTACGGTAATAGATCATTATAAAAATTTGCAGGTATTACAACGGTGTTAACAATGACAACTATCAGTAACGGAGTACGGCAATCTCTCCCGAGAATATCGTACGTCAAGGCCATCGACATCTATATCGTTCTCTGCTTCGTCTTCGTCTTCGCTGCACTTCTCGAGTACGCCGCGGTCAACTATAAATACTGGGGTGCGAGGTATAAAAGGAAAAAGACAAGGAACAAGGAGCAAGCCCTGCGTTATTCCGAAAAGGTTAGGAAATACATTTTATAATATTGTCAATCACTCTTGGCAATACCTTTTAGTTTCCTTTGGTCAGGTTGTCCGTATTCAAGGTGATATATGAAAAAATGGTTTCGAATTCCGAATTTCTGGATATAACGATGTTTGGAACATTATTCAGCACATTTATTAGACAGTAGTGAAAAATTAAGGTCGTGCGATGCAGTGCGTCCGAGAGACAAGCAACTTTTATCTTTTCCAGCTGCTCTTTCATAATCTGGGTCAAGTAGTGAATGTAGACAGTAAAATTCCGAGAGAGATGGGGGGCTTAATGAAATAAAAAGCTGCTAGCATCAACATTCCACACATCTCCACGTCAGGGAGAAGCTCTTCAATAACTCCGCTGAAAGCTATGTTGAATCCTTAGGACAGACGTGATTTTAAGATGTTTTAGGTTACATGCAGCATTTTTAATGATCTAATTTGTTTTTATATCAATAAGATTTAGCTTTCAAATGGAGTAGCAAAATAGATCTTCAAGAGTAGAACAACTTGATGATGGCGTTGCAGTTAGAGTCAAAATGATAATTCCACCACAGATAGAACAGAACGAATGCGTTCGTATTGCATCCGTTATATTCATAAGAAACTCAAATGGGGTGCAGAATTGTTTTATTGTTGTTAGTGTCTTCTATCTTACCTGAATTGTTTTATTGTTGTTAGTGTCTTCTATCTTACCTGAATTGTTTTATTGTTATTAGTGTCTTCTATCTTACCTGAATCTATACAATTATACGAATATATCAAGTGAGGCTTTGCTTTTATACGCAGGACTCAGAAGACGCGATCGAATTGAAACCTATAAACATGTCGCCTATACTTGGTCTGAGAGGACAGAGTCAAAATAGCGCCACCCTTGAATGTTACGAGAACAATACTCCAAGCTTACGTATGGCTCCAGCTATACCACGGACTTACATGAGGGCAGGGCAAATTCACACGCAAGTCTACAGACGCAGGAGTAACGGTAACAGTCACAAACAGAAACGGCGCAAAATTCTATCCGAATTTCGTGAAAAAGCTCGCTCAATAGGCAAAATATCGATTCCGAAAGTTCAAGACGTTAACACAATCGATAAATTCTCGCGTATCATGTTTCCGCTCTTATTTACGATGTTTAATTTTGGATATTGGATTTTCTACGCTTTGTGATGACGCGGTGTGTTGTATAATGAACTAAATAACCAAACCAGTTTCGTCCATTTTATCGCTTTGGTTCGGTTTTCATGGTGTAGACGAAGCGCAAAACATACGAATAAAACTATCGCGCACGAAAATGACTTCAAAGGCGTCGTTTCGCCCAACATCTATACGTGAACGTTTTCTACGTACAGTGATCGGACAATCTAGTCCGTTTTTAAATCTCTGATAAAACGATAATGTAACGGCACACTAAAGTAGAGGTGACACATCTAATGACATAACTACCCGCACACGGATACATACATCTGCACATTCATTTATTCATTGATTCATTTATTCGTTCATTAATTCGTTCATTCACTCACACATGACATTTCCAAAATCTACGTGTGCCGGGCCGGGGGTGAGTCTGTGGTATGTGAAGGAGTGGCCGCTCGTGTGAAGGTGTGGGTGTGGCGGAAGCGGGTGTCCGGCTATGTAGATGGCGGGGGTGTATAGTTTTACAATGCACGTATTAGTTTAGTGTTTTATATAAGATTGTTTATACCGCATTACAGACATTTCACGTGAATTATCTCAACCATCTTTGTAATAAAATAATTCGGGAAATTCTTTATATTGTCGCTATACTTGTCAATCAGTCACATGCTGGCGCAGTTAACAGCATCCCATAGCGTCCCTCTTCCCTCCCCCATCTCTTTCTTCTCTTCTCACATTTTTTCTAAACAAATTGGTGGAATCGTCACACTACAACACTCACGGCGAGTTGATAGTGAACTGTAAATCGATAAAGCGACTTCCTCCTTTATTGTAGTAACGGGA
Source organism: Epimenia babai (assembly GCA_011762755.2). Taxonomy (NCBI): domain Eukaryota; kingdom Metazoa; phylum Mollusca; class Solenogastres; order Cavibelonia; family Epimeniidae; genus Epimenia; species Epimenia babai. The sequence goes on along the minus strand of WURV02182875.1, from coordinate 6,556 downwards.
ACCCCGCCATTTTGTCGTCGCGAGTTCCGTAACGGCTATAGGGGGTGAAGCGATCGCTCGAAACTGTCATGACAACGACTGTTTATACTCCAACAATGTCGCGATTACATTAAAGAATTTAGTCACGTTTCCATTATAGCAATTCGTCTTGTTTACAGTTTAAACTATTACATTGCAGGTAAGTATCCATCTTCACGAGATCTCAAGAACCGCGATAAAACGCGATCACACTGTTACAAACAAAAAACTTCGCACAGTTTAAACGTAGAGAATGAATTTTATTATTAGGCTACTGATATATAAAGGACGACACTGTCGGGTCATGTTTGCGTTATAATCAAGTAAGGCTTACATTATGGTCATGTAATGTTTAAATTATGGCAAGGTATACAATATTACCGTGCATCAAGTAATGTTTACATAATCACAGATATCGTTTATAACATAGTCTTGTATCGTTTACACAGTGCTTCTCTCATGTTTACATTACGACGATGATTTTTCATTAGAGCAATGCGATTTTTATTAATTCCATATAAATTAACATAATAACATTTAAACGTTTACACTCATTCAACGTAATGTCCACATTGTTCAAGATCACGTGACCGAGTTATGGCCGAGGTATGGTATAATAGTCAAAGGTCTTTCAGTGGTTTAATCCAAGGGGAGAAAGAGGGTCATGTGAACATTGAGAGCTAAAATGTGAATCTTCCTGATCACACCAACACCAGTCGACCTCGACCACGTGACCAATGAACATCAGCAATCACTCAATTTTACTGTTCCTTCAGCAGTACACTTGAGAGTTCAGGGCAGAAATACGCTCATTTTTACAGGCTTAAAGATCAGACGACGATGTCATGCAGTATACATGATAAAACGTTTCATTAACGCATTAATTATAACAAGTTAAATCTCAATTTTAACTTAGCTATGAAATATGTGGTACAGATGCTGTTACAATAGGGATACTGTTAAAATGTAGTTAGTATATACCGTCATGTGTATTAACATATCTCTATACATATGTCAGTATGTACAGCACGAACTATCAACCTATCCATTTCTATAGTAGCATGTGTGTTTATATGATAGTCGCTAAGCTGGATTTTCGTGTTTCCGCGAGCTAATGTCACATATTTAGCAAGTGGGGTGTAGTTAGAGTAGTCAAACAACACATGAATTAGTTCTTTTTCGTATTTGGGCGAAAACAATAGTATTTGGGTGAAGCGGGCGATGTGATATCATTCGAGGCTGAAATGGGAGTTCGTCCTCTGTTTATGTCAGAAAGTCTGCGCGGTCTCTGCGTCACGTCAAGTCCGCTGTATCTACGTCTCTATAGCTTAATAAAGACGTTATCTAGTTATAATTTTACTTCTATTATCTATTTTAAAAAGTATGAAGTGCCGTGTTAGTCCAAGGATTAATAAAGAAAACATCACGTGCAGCCCACGCAGAGAAAAGCGTTAATGCGAGTGTTCATGACCCAAATGAGTTCGCCGATAAAAATATCGTACTTGATTTTATACCAGGAAGTTGATATTTTATATTTACCGCTCACCCCCATCATTGTGAGATATCTGGCGTCTATGACCGTGTCTATAATTATGTTAATTTTCAGTTGAATCAGTCGATCGCGTTGGCGATGGGCACGAACAATCCCCCGATGTGTTTTAATGGCCACGAAATGCAATACTGCGATTCCCCAGCTCTTGCAAAATTCTCCGTCGATATGATTTCATTTGTAACGTGTCCACTCATCGCGCTGTTATTTATCGTTAATATGTAGAAGCTGTGTAGTACAATAGTTATGTTCCTGTTATACGTCGTGATGACTCGCGGACAGTCGGGCGTGTCGGCGGGCGGTGGAATGTATATTTTTATATTCAACCCAGAAACAACATAAAAATACCTAAAAATTTATCATCTCACGCCGACTAACAGGATTCAATAGATTTATTATTGGTTTCTGTATTTCTGTACAGGTGTGGCTTCTTGATCTTTTCTAAGTAACGAGACACCTTGATGTATTTCGGTTTACAGTACGCGATTGTTCGTTCGGTCGGCAGATTTGCGGTAATTTTATTCAGTATCCGTCGAAGTTGATAAACCCGACTCCCGTTTGGTCTATTACCGTATACAGTACGGAGTAAACTCGGGTAACGGACCGTGACAGCCCACTGTCGATCCAACAAACAGTCATCCAATATTAACTGGGTGACGAAATTTGAGTTTTTTGGCGGTGAGTCAATCCATGAATGAGGTTTTTTTGGAGACTGTATAACGACTTTTTCAATGATGTTATTACACAGTACCGAGGGGGAGCAGTTAACGCAGTGGTTGAATTGTTCGACTTGATTCCAGAAGATTCCAGAAGACGCTGGATCGATTCCCGCTTTAACCACCAGAGATTCTGTGGCTTTTTCTGGCTAAAGGCGCTATGAACCAAGTGTGCCCATGGTTATATGAGTACACCTTACAGTACGGTTATGCTGGTGGGGTGGGGGCTAGTTCCCTCTGACGTGGCTGTGTTTAAGATGTTGTCAGATTCTGGATGGTTTCCATGGAGCTTCCCTTTCCGCCATCCCATCATCTCACCGCAAATGCTAATCAACTATTACAGACTTAGCGGAGTGTGTGACATATGTCGGGTGTCTGGCGGCGTTTGGAACCAGTGACATGACAAAGTTTACCTGTCTGCCCAGAGTCGGTGGGTGAGTCTCTCGTTACGATGTTTTCACTAACCCACCTGTAACTGATGCTAATCAGTTTGTTGTGTTGAGCACACAAGCAAGCCTAGTAAAGGAACAGGAATGGCCGACATGTGATTATATTTTATTAGCATATTTGTAATTAACTAACGATGTAAAACTATTCTCATAGAACTATTAATAATTCATATCATAATACGGACACCAGCGGTATTTAAACAATAAGAATCACGTGGGGGTATATATATATGTTTATATTTATATTGAGTATATCGACAAACACTCTTACCGCTTGCCCCAGAGATTGCACGCTACGATAGTTTACGTGCAATATATAAAAGAATCCATATTCTATAATTATGTCTAATACAACAGTCGTCGATTTAACTGGGTAATAGCACGAATGTAACTAAATATTACTTTATTTTCAGAGCACGAGGAAAATTTAGGTTCTCGTTATTACAAATTCACGGTGGTTGGAAAGAAAGACACGCTCTGCTCGGTTGACACAGAGGTGAATAGAGGTAACAGCGCCCATTTGATGAGCGCGCACGGTGGCTGACACCGACACATCACACACGGTCCACACGGTTCGCGTCTATTGTACGGCGAATGAAGGGTAAGAATGAAAGGATTATCAATCGAGTAGAGAAATATAATATAGAATCAGTTCAAGGTAAGGGGTATAGGGACTATGAATATAATATAAGGCGGGTAGGTCCCAGTGGTGCAGTAGTTGGAAGGGCTGCTTTTCATGGGAGAGGTTGCGAGTTCGAACTGGCACAATCCAGGGATTTGTTTTCTGCGCGGACGATAGGAAATGAGCAAGATTTTCGTGCTTGAATATCAAGAAAGATTAGTCGTAGAATGGATTATTATAAAAAATCTTAGGGATGTAACAGTTGTGATATTGTACGTGCGACTGACATTTAATTATAAAGTAGCACCGTAACCTCGCCTTTTCCTTTTTTAAGGCATTCGCCAGAGACTAAAGAGGAAAACACCATCCAAATATATATTCTTTTAATATGATGAGGCCGCGAACAGACTGTCGTTAAACATGGAACAACATTGTGGAAAAACGAAAATACAAAGTATACACTAGTGTTGGTGTGAACTTTGTTTGCTAAATATACGGAAGACTACATTATGATCGCTAGTTGCCTCCATACCCCAAAGCCTGCGGGATTTGTGGGTACTTGTTTGACTGCGTGTGTTATCAGCCAGATGTGTATAAATGTTATATAATGTCGTGGCAAATGAATTCAATATTTCATTTTTGCCTCAGTTATGAACCTTTTTGAAAGGTAACATTTACACCGTATTGTGCTTGCGGGGAGAGATGCATACATCGGGGAAACAGGGACAGACAATCCTTAAGAATTATTTTCCAGGCGGAACACGACACATGAAAAATATCGAAACAAATTATGGAGATTCAAGTAAAATTTCCGAGGGCGTAAAAATAAAGAAAAAACACGGACTTAAAATAGAGTATGTCAAATAAAATAATTAGCGTAAATTCCGCTTATAGCAAATGAATAAAAATCCAATAATATTGCATATTATAACATGTACGAACGAGGAATTTATACAAATTTTATTTTTATTCTCCGCTGTGTACATTTTTGACAGAAAAAAATCAAATGGTTTCCGAAATAATTTTGTGGAATTAAATAATAGGACGACTTTCTTGGCTATATGATATTTTGTGGGGTATTTCATTCCAGGATAAGCGAATTTTTCATTTTGACATTAACTAACTTAAACAATCATTCGCCAGATTCGATCTGTAATATGGATGAAGTTTTGTTGTTAGAGTTTATTTAATTGGTAGATCCTGGTATGCACGTCTGGTGTTCCTGTTATCTCTATTTTGATCCATCATTCCTATTTATCATCCGTTTGTTTGACATACAGACGACTGGAATAGAGATAACAGGACTTACCTTCGGTGAATTACGTTATGGCCGTTATATTGGTGACGTCGTTGGCGACAGTGGGGGTTCAAGGGGCGATGATGACGCCGGTTCTGCGTTCTGAGCGTTCAGTACACGCAGCGACGCACGAGAGAATGCCGGCAATGAAGACGACGGGAACCGCAACACAGGCGAGAATAAACGAGTAACCAATCAAGGAGTTCCAATTATCGCGTTGCGGGGAGAATACGGCGACCAAGACGAAGACCAGCGCAAATAGACCAATGACCGCCGCCGCAAGAAGACCTGCAATATACGCTAGTAAATCATCCATGGCCAGCGCCCCCCCCCCCCCGGTGTACCGAAGCACTATATGATTCAAAGACATAATTATTTTCAAAGGCCAAATAAATACATAACATTCATCCCTTCCTTTCAATACATACGCATTAATTAAAATTGATTGCGTCGTCACACAACGTAATGTAAAATCCGTTTATTATGTTTGGATGGAATCGCCTTTGGGACGGATATCGTTTAAATGTGTCTATGTATTCTACAAATCCACTAAGAAGATACAGTATGACCTACGGTCAACCTGAATCGATGTTCAACCTTTATGATAATAAAATAACCATTTGATATTTATAAGGTTAGGATATTTCTAGATTAATACTCGTTTAGTTTGTAATTGATTCGCATCTTGTCTGTTTGGATAAATAAGGTGTACTCCATACGTAGCTGAGTGACCGGTGCGTTATTAAACGTTTCAAATCACTTCTCTCGTTCTCGTTGTGTTAATGCTTACTGGCGAGGATGAGGAGAACTCCCGCCCACGCGGCGCAGCATTTCGGTGACTGACGGCCCAGAGCGAGCGCCAGCAGCAGCACCGAAAACGCTGTTGCACCCACAGAGGCCAGCAAACACCCACGAATGACGTAAAAACCTGAAAAGCATGCTCTTCGTGGGGAGTGGGGCCTGCTAACTCACTGAACACTTAGGTAAAACGGCATGCTGCCCAGAAGGCTATATAAAAATCAGATACCGATTTATTCTGTATTTTTTTCGACAAAAAGAGAATTGCCTTTAAAATTTTGATATTCCGTTCAAATCAAATTCCATTCCATTTCATTGAATAAGGAGATCGATATTTTGGCAGCAAGCACGTTAATATATTTCTGTGACTCCAAAACAACTCGAAGCCTCATATCATTATTTTCCAGCCAAAACTCAACGACTTTGAATTTTAAACGTTTAGACCAAATACATCGATCAAATGAAATATTGGCGAACTGGATTGTTGGTAAAATGTCACGTGTAAGAGCAGACAGGAGCGCTACAGACCTATCGTCGTCGTCTTTCATGCCTACAAAAGCCCGACAAAATTGCAGCTCAGACGAGCAATACGTTGGACTGACAGTGACGCGCCGAACCAGTTGTGTAGTTTTACTCTGCGCGGTTTTCTTTGCAGAGATGTAACGTGCGCCACTAAACGAATAGTTAATAACTAGGATGGATAAATAATTAATAAGCCACGTACAAAGATAGAAAAAAGAGAAAACCCGTACCTGTGGCATCTTCGCCTGGGCGCGGGGTCAGGGGGATGCATATATTGTTGAAGCAGCGCTTCCACAAACCAAGGTGGTGGATGTTGTTCTCCACTATCCTGAAGTTACCGAATACACAACATTCCACACATCGCAGTACACGTGATGGGTACAACCATACAAGTTACCGAATACACAACATTCCACACATCGCAGTACACGTGATGGGTACAACCATACAAGTTACCGAATACACAACATTCCACACATCGCAGTACACGTGATGGGTACAACCATACAAGTTACCGAATACACAACATTCCACACATCGCAGTACACGTGATGGGTACAACCATACAAGTTACCGAATACACAA
>WURV02182864.1:0-13093 GCA_011762755.2 Epimenia babai | reverse complement strand
TCAGGTGCGTATAGCCATTATTCCTAACTATCGAACCGTTCATCAGCCTAATACTCTCGTATATCCGCTAATACGAATCTTTCTCCTACACGAGCCATTAAAGAAGGTAACTCAATAACAGAACCGGGCAGTTACTCACTTGTTTACTTCTGTTGTATAATGGTCATGGAAAAAAATGAAAGAACCCCAATCAGTTGTTACTGCCCGGCCTTCGAACCCAAACCATCTGGTTTGTATGCCGGCGTTCTATCAAGTTATCTTATACCCGATAGTTTCTTCTAGACATCTTATATCATGCTATCTTATAGCGTCTCGTTCTTCAGGTTTCCCCTGCCTTAAGGGTGTTGTCGATGATGTTTCTCCGACAATCCCGGGTCTGTGGTAGCGCAGTACATCATTTCCACTTCGGTCTGTCCATCCATTCACATTCTGTAAATACGTCACCCTTTGGTGGCCTCTCGCTCTTTCATCTTTTTTCCCACTTATCATCCAGTTCTTAATCCCGTTTTTTTTCTCATAGCATCGCCAAAAAGGCGTGTTCCGTCATTTGATCTTCCGCATCAATTATCGTTTAACATTACGTTGTTGAGTACATCTATCTCATAGTGTACATACGGTATTACAGGGAAACTGTGTGTCGTTTTGCAGTGTGAGGTGTAAAAGGAGCGTGTACCTCTGTCAGCCGGGAGATACGTCGTGTATCACTAACAATCTCGTCAGCTACTCCTTCAACTTCCTCAGTTTCGTCTCGCGCATCGTAATCCCTGCTGAGCTTTTCCACATGTCAGGACGAACGAGCGATCAGCGCCGCTTTGACTTTAAACTGCGTCTGGTTTCAGGTATCTATTCAGGTGTAATTAGTAAGGCTGATCAGCTCTGTAATCATTCGTAGTCTTGGCCTTTCGCAAACGATTTAGTCTCACTTTTAAGGGTTAGGAAAAACACCGCATCGAAAAACCACCGAGTATGGGCAGAGTTTACCTTCGTCCATTCACGCCACTGGTTCCGAACTCCTACATACAACCTGTCACTCTTAATAAGTGGTAGTTGATTATTTACAATGACATGAAATATCGGAGAGATTATGGCCATGGAGACAATTCAGAGAGCATCTGAAGCACAGCCATGTCAAGGGCTGAAAGTCCTACATAACCACACTGCAAGGGCTACCCAGTCCCTCAACGACAGACGGTATTTAAAGGGAATTTTGTCCAAGAAAACGCCACACATATAGTGGCTAAAGTAGAAATCGATTCCGCCCGAATCTGAACTAAACCACTGCGCTCACTGTCGATTACTTTTGATATTTTTATTGCGGATAACAGACCTGCAGAGTAAAAAGTTACAGTGATTCCTGACGCACATGAATCAGAGTTATTTAAGTCGATGTGACCTGTGTGTAGCAGCTATACAGAGTCTAACTGTGTATGAAATGAACACGCCCCAATTATTACGCTCATTGCTCAACAGCGGTTTTTAACAAGTCGTTGAGATTTTGATTGCTCAACGGCGGTTTTTAACAAGTCGTTGAGATTTTGACTGCTCTATAGCGGTTTTTAACAAGTCGTTGAGAGTTTCATTGCTCAACAGCGGTTTTTAACAAGTCGTTGAGAGTTTCATTGCTCAACAGCGGTTTTTAACAAGTCGTTGAGATTTTGATTGCTCTATAGCGGTTTTTAACAAGTCGTTGAGACTTTGATTGCTCTTTAACGGGTTTTAACAAGTCGTTTGGGGGACAGCTCCGTACTAAGGGTCATTTTACTTGACATGTTGAAGTTTCATGTTCAAATTTGCTGGTCAAAGTGAAAAGTTAAAGCCTACCAAATTGTTTCTATGGAAAAAACACACCCTGTTAAGTATTTAAACGTACCAAAAATTGAAGAAAAGTTGTAGTTATCCATAAAAAACCTTTTTCTTCTATTAAAAAGAAGATACAAAATTAAGAGGCACGGTTATTGCTCTCGTAGCACGCCCATTACGAGCCGGGGTTCAGCGCGTCGACAGATCGTATTTCAACCTTCGTCGGGCAGCCGAGAACAAAGCCGTTGTCTCGATTATCCGGAGAATCCCGGGACCGCAGGACGTCATCTTAGAGCTCGACATGCATTACTACGGTCAGTCTGGAAACACGTTCTTCGGGACTTCGCGCGCCAAGTTGTTCTTGTTCGTTACTGACGATATTCTCAATCAAGTATAAATAAATACGTGTGCAATTTTGTTTTAGAAATGTACGTGTGTGTATATATACACAGGGTTCTGCGATTATATTTAAATGATATAAAGGTAAATACGACATAAACCGCATGGGCCAACAAGCTGGATAATGTAATTGGATTCTCACTTTTAAGAAAGGATTTTTTCCATGCTTCCTAAATGATTTAGATCTTGATTTCATTGCACGTGTATATAACTAAAGGAACGTATTATTATTTGTGTTGTTGAACAAGTCAATCGGATGGCGTTGTAGTTAATTTTATCAGCCAATGAAAACGTGGTTCATAAGCTGGCGGGCATAATGATATACCCAATCTATGGAAACGAATCGAATATATATGTTACCACAATTAGATTTTCTTGGTCTCATGTAATAATATATTTGAGTGGTATAGATTTCGCGTCGTTCAGAGATTAAAGGCATTAACGAACATAACCAATTCACCCGAATGTAAAATACTTTATGGACATTTGTGGATCTTTGTATCGAATTTCGCATGTAAATTTACGAACGCTTACTCAGTGTCATAACTTCGACTTCTGTTGCAGTGCGCTTTGCTTAGTTTTCTTATAAACTTTTGGCGCAATACGCTTAGCTTGCAATGTTTTCGGTACCACTTCTGGAGCAATACGCTTTGCTTACATTTTTATAATATAAAGCTATTTTTCTAATTTGAAGCTCCTAGCGCAATACGCTTAGCTTGCAATGTTATAGCTTCCACTTCCGGAGCAAAAGGCTTTGCTTATATACTTCCAATATAAACTTTTTCCGCAATACGCTTGCTTGCGATGTTATAGCTTCAATTTTTGGCGCTATATCCCTCCACGGTGCAATATATTTAGCTAATAGTGCAACACGGTTGGTATATCTTCCGGTTACAGCGCTATTCCATTAACTCTTCACTCAATACACTCCGTTTATGACGAACTATACGTGTTGAAGTGTAGTAGGTTTACCGACTCTCGCTGTTACGTAGGGAGCCACCTAAAACATTAGTTAAACTGCCGTAACTACAGTGCTATGTAGTGTATCCACACAGCTTCGCCCGACAACTTCGTTGCTCTGCAAAAACGCTTTGCTTGAAGCTTTAAAGTATTAATATTCCGCATCCTTCAAGCCTTCCTTTGCTTACACTAGTTTTCTGCATAAAACCGCTTTCATGTAATTAAAAAATACTTTTTTATGTGTATATATACTTTTGTCGTTTTTTTTGTCGGAGGAATTTATATCATATACGTTAATGGATTTTTATTAAAGGCATGCTAAACTATTTGGTACGTAACGTTTTCCATTAGCAAGGAGTGTTTTGTACATTTAAAAGAAAAACGTCAATTTCTGAATGAATTTATGCGTTGAATTTCGTTGATTTTCGCTATAGTTAGACGTTGATAAGGCTCGCTACGAAAGTTTTTGATTGACAGGGTAGAAATACGCGGAAAAAATTAGTCCCGAGTTCCTATTAACTTGTGAATTGCCGAGAGGACGATGGAAGTGTTACTAGCCGCTGTTGATGACAGCTAGTTAAAGGAAGGGCAAATTGTGTACATCGATGGTTCAATGTTTTGAGTTGGAGGTCGAGACTCCATATTTTCAGAAGGTTGCTGTCGATGGGTGTGTCAACGTTAGTGGGGCAGTGGTTGGTGGAAAGTCAAGTGTTAGGAGTGGACTCGCGGCGGGTTGAAAAGTGCCCGCCATTTGGCCTTTCCGCGACGATCGTCCGCAAGTCATTTATCCCTGATTGCTGGAGTAAACCCGTCTAGGGTAGACGCTGGTGGAGTAGAAAATGGGCTAAAGGGTAGAACAATGATGAGTTCAGTGCTTCTACCACTTGACTAACTGCATCCTCAGAAGAGAACGGATATCATCATGCGTTTCTATGTTCTATGTGGAGAGAAATGCACAGGAAAAAACCTATACCCCTTATGTGTTTCTAGTTGATCATAGTAACGTTGTTGGACACAAAAATCACGTGGTGGTGAAGAAGCACATTTCAATAAGAAGTACGGCTGGTAGGAAGGAAATAGAGAGTGGGTCGGGCACCACACTGGTTGATGGAAGTTGTTGCCTCAGGCTCGACCAATGGGGGGGGGATACATTCATAACCGCGAGAAGCCGATAATCGATCGACCTTTACTAGGTGTTTGATTTGTAACCGAAAGGTCGCCAGTTCGACAACGCTGGCCAGCTTGTCAGTAATGATCCCTCGTGAGTCATTTATCCCCGATTGCTGGAGTGAACTTGTCGCTAAACTGGGTAGACGCCTAGTATTATCTTTCACGGGTGAAATGCGAGCGTTGAAGCTATCGTATGTGCGCTAAATAGCTGCTATGGATGCTCATTGTTAAATGCATCCGAGGTCTATTCCCGGGCGATACCTGCAGTTTTAATTCAATTTAAGTTGTATAATTCTTTAACACCGGCGCCGTTAATAACCTCCCCCTGTCCGACACTCGTGATAATGAAAATACTGAACTAAAATATATTCCGATCCATTTCCCTTCAATTATACATACACGAGGTAATTCCTCGATTGAATTCGAGAAGAATCCGCCCCTCGCTAGACGCGATCGCCGCTTGAGAGTATAAACCACGCGATTGGTCGGTTCACGGCATCATCCGCAGAGCGCCGTCCAATCGTATCACTTCGCCGTTCAGCAGTGGGTTCTCTATGATGCACTGGACGAGGTGGGCGTATTCGTCCGGGTCGCCGAGTCGGTTCGGGAAGGGGATCGTGCCGGCGAGGAAGTTACGCACCTTCTCCGGTAAACCGGAAACCATCGGCGTGAAGAACAAGCCTGGTCGGGGGAGAAACGTCGCGGAAACGCGTGACATTCGTGGGTCGTATTGATAAAGCTAGCTGCACCGTCTGCGCAGCGCATTAAACTAAATAAATGCATTAATGTTGAGGACTAGGGAGTCATCGTTAAGAGAAAGCAGTTAGTCACGTGACTTGTAACCGGAAGGTCGCGGGTTCGAAACCGCCCGCTAGTCGGCTTTTCTGCGTTGATCCACAGCGAGTGATTCGTTCACGTTAACGTGAAATAAACGAGATTTTAGCGCTTGAATATCGAAAGGGATTTGTCGTAAGGCGAGTTATTGAGAAATTTCTTCGGGGTAAGGCGGCAGGCAGGGGAGTGCTCTTGAAAAGTTAACAAGCTTCTAGCACTTCCCTTCATCATCTTTTATACACAGACCTATTTTATTCTACCTGCTATACAAATAGTGTATATATTATACAAATAGTGTATATATTGTACATAGTTGTATATCTTGTCATCACGTTATAGTAAGTAACTTTGCATAATTATACGTAGTTATAATATGTGTAGTCTACTTATATAATGATTGTGTGTATAAAGTTGATGAATAAATAAATAAATAAAAATAAATAAAAACCTCAGACAAGTGCCGTCTCACACTGTATGTAAGTAGGCTACCCAAGAATTTGCTGGAAATAACCGATATACGTATTTCGGAGAGAAATTCACCGAAAATCCTGATTTTTCCTCCACGCATTTCTCTTAAGAGATTTAGAGAACCACAACGGCTATCGCAATTAGGATTAGGATATATAGTACGTTTATATAGTCAGGGTGTGGTGTCCCAAAAATGTACTCACTATTGGCCTATGTATTTTTTTGAATTTTGAATCTAATTTATATGTTTAGTTAGTCGGTCAGTCAGTCCGTTCGCTCGTCCGCCAGCCAGTCAGTCAGCCAGTTGTTAGAAATTACCGAGTTAATCGCTGTTTATGCTCTCCCTTGTCCTTTGTAATGCTAGTGGTTAACACCACAAACGCATTTGCTTTCGTTAGAAGGGGTGGGGGAAACACCGTAATGAAAGACCCACCGAGATAGTGACGACACTTGATCGTCGTCCAATCAGGCAAGTGGTTCCAAACTCCTACGGACACCCTTCATGATTCGCACACTGCATTCCGTCTGTGGTAGTTGATTACATACAATGCGATGACGAGATAACGGAGTCGTAGAGGGTGCTTATAGACACCATCCAGATAGTATCTGAAGCAGAGCAATGTGAGAAGAAAACCCTTACATAACTACACTGCTACGGCTACCCACGCCCAATGGGCGGCCGAGGTTTAAGGCGATAACGCCACGCTTTTTGTAGTGGGTTAGAGCTGGAATGGGTCGACGGTCTCTCTAGGGGCAGGGAAATCATTCACGAAACATGTCATGCAATCTCTCACTCTCTTAATTATAAAGTTCTTACTTGATGATGTCACATACTGAGTAAATTATCATGTTATTTACTTAGTAGCATAAATAAAGACGGTTTTGTTACTGATAACTAGTTTATCGTACGTATATGCTGCAATGGAATATTATCAGTACGGCATATTGAAACGTAGAAATTTCTTGCAATATCGTCATATTCGATTGTTTAGGCAACTGGATGAATCATGCCATGGAGTTATATACATACACCAAACAAGAATAAAAATACATTTGTGTCGATACAGTGTATGTGTAGCAATAAAAGATAACTAATATTCTACAAAGTAACACAGATTTGGAGATATGAAAATGCGACTTCATCAGAATCAGCCAAGTGTGATAACTGCAAAGATGCTATATTGGACATAGAAAGTATAAATTGAACAATTCTTTTAATGGATGTTCATTGTTATAATCTAAAATGCAATATAGACAGCAAAAAGTAATAAGGGAGACAATCAATATGAAATAATAATTCAACGCGAACTAGAACAACTTAAGGTTATGGAAAATCGATGCGATTCCTTGCCTTGCAGCTCTGCACTTTTTTGGGGTATCCTTTTCTTATTGTCGTGTTTTTTGATTCCGGAAACCAAATCTCCGTTGTTTATTTTTTTGTCTTTGTTGTTCTCTCGTCGTCTCGTACGATTTTATGTAATAATAGTTCATAGCATAGAATTTTTTAACAGACACACATGCATCCATCTCCGCACAGCAATCTTCAATTTTCACAACAATCAGTGTGCTATATAAACATAAAGTCATTGTTAGATGATCAATTTCCGCAAATCGTCTTCATTAAGAAAAAATATTTTGAATAAAATGCACGATTCTGATTTCCGATTTCTGATTAATGTCTAAAGATGTCCCGCCCGCTCACCATTATCATATATTTCTCAAACACAGACGTCGGAAAGGTAGTATGCGAGGACTTTTAGTGGCAGGTCGTTGGAAACAAAGACTGAGAGTTGACATCCAGAAAAAAACGATTGGCCCGTTTGAACGTTAGTGAAGGTAAAAGGTTAAAAACAACATTCACAGAACGTCCCCGACAGGACGAAGAAAATGCATTTTTGGGACGCTCTCTATAGACCGCGAGTATCAGCCAATACAGTCTCTCACATGCGGTTTACAATGAAATAGTTTTGACAGCTGTTCAGCGCATATACAATACCTTCGACACTCGCATATCATCGGGCCACGAATAGTGGGGAGGTCACGAATCTTCGTTGGTGTTCGATATAGGTGAAATCTACCCCGTATGCTCGGCGCGGAATTCCCGGGCTCGCGAAAACCATCGTCTGAACGCCGAAGACGACAGAATCGTAAAATGTCGTTGTTGCTCATTCTCTGATGCTACGATTTTAATCAGTTGAATTTGACCCAGAAAGTCTCGCTGTACTTTCTAAATACAGGGGTTTGCGTTTTGTATGTGTGTGGCGGGGGGGGGGGGTCATTATTTCGCTACGGTAAATTTAATTACGTAAGAACAGAGCCTAAGTAAAATACGGATAAATAATTGAAATTTCGCTAAAATGGATTTTAACGATCTTTTATTCCAATCCACTCTCGTTATTGTCAAAGATGAGCTGTAGGTCATCAATACGGAGAGTGTCGTTATTATCAAGAAAGAGTTGTAGGTCATTGATTATTCGGTGATTATTCGAGTGATTCAAGCTGTGTGTGGAATGTCTTACTTGTACCCTAAAATGGAAGAAACCAAACTTCCATATTTTTCATGTAATGTATTATTAGCATTGTATTGATTTTGGGATTTCCCGACTTCCGACTGATTTTGACATGGTGGGTCTCTTATTGTTAATCGTTTAACTTTAATTTTCTTACACGAAAAATACTCTGCATGGAATGTGTCTCGCTTTACGGATGACTTGTTTGAATATAGCGGCTTCGTATTTTAAGCCAGTGAACGCTTGGCGGATCTTTTAGAAGTAGATATCCACATTGGTTGTTTTAGCTACATATTCCGCGGTTATAATTGATGGCATAGATGGTTGAGTGTTCAGGGTGGAAGTTAGAAGCGTGAAGGTGTGATCAGCAATATAAGGGTTTTCGATAAAGAGATATTTGTATGATTAACAAAAGTTACAAGAAAGGCTCATAAATAGTTGCTTACCTGCAGAACGTATCACTTTTAGTGCGTTGGATAAGAAGCAGAACTAAATCAATCGCGAGAAGACATCCATGATGGATTTGTAATGAATGAAAAGAACTTTCACACAAAATTTCTTAATACACTTATTAAAGCTGAAACAAATTGTGGAGAATAGTTAGTAATACACTTCTCTCATTCGCCTGTATGCCACTACAATTATATGTATATACATACATTTTATACGTTTTTCAGCGAATATCGACGCGGAGATAGTCGCAAACCGATTTTTATTGCTAGATGTCTTTCTTCCGAACTATTTGTTGTCTTTATGTAATAGAATTAACTTCACCCGCCTCAGGCATGCGCTTTGATGGACTTTCTCATTTTGAGCATGCACTGTAAATTCCATATATACGTAGTTATACGGGTATTTCGCGCGCGTCTATCGGTTCTCTTAACCTCACCTAAGTGCTTGAGTTAACAGATTTAAGCGATTTGTTATCGGATGCACGAAACTCTTATTTACTGAACACTTCTCTAGTCTACCCACACTAAGTGTTGAGTCAACACAACGCAACGCTATACATTTTAAATCATCAATAAAGTTATTATCAAATGCATATTTAATGCCCTTGCTGATTAAAGAAAAAATACTCGTGACTCACAAGGTGCGTCCTCTAAATATTTCGAGTAATACTTTATGCCCGCATATTCCGCAATCTTGCCTGCCAATCTTGCCTACGATTAGTAACGATAGTGATATGTAACGAAGGAGATACATAATGTCGATACTGTTCGATATCGTCGAGAAAACTCTAGTTATACTAATTAGAATACATAGCGAATTCCATCAAATCAAATAAATTTGGACTCCATGAAAACCGCTCTGCCCGAAAGTTGATGCACCAAATTCTAACGAATGGCTAAAGTCTCTGGACAATTCAGCTATTAAGCCACGTTAAGTTTTACATTTACTGCCGTAAAGAAAACTTCGTCGTTCGTAGGCCGATGACCTACTCCTACGTTCAATTCGATGCGGTGATATATTTAATAATTCAGCCATCAAGCCACGTTAAGAGTGATAGTTATTGCCAAAAAGGAAGCATCTCGTTCGTTAGACCATGACCTACTTGTACGTTCAATTCGAGGCGATAACATATTTCATAGACATCAAATTGAGATTACATGCACCGTAGTAGTTGCTTGTATTATTCTTTTTACTTGGGGAGTCAAGTTGTTGGATTGCATAATTGCAAGTCTGAGAGCACGATATATTGAAATTCGATTTCTGAAAGCATCAGCCAATGAAAATCTACGGATTTTATTAGTCACCCTTTTCTAGATAGTTCGGCAGTTGCAAAAATGGCGAAAAAAACGATCTATTACTGATAGCGGTAAATGCTGGAATCGAATAAAAACAGAGTTGACAATAATTTGCGAACGAAACGATGTAAGTTATAAAATATGCAACATAATTATTTAAGTCGTTCAATTCACAACATGAAGTTTAGCCATTTTTCTGTGTACAACACGCATATAGGCTCGACTAGAGGTTGTTTCTGTACGCACGCATGACCATTCTTTCGGGATTTGACTGATGTTACATAGATATGAAAAGTGGAGGTCACACCTTATTAACTAAGATTATGATCAGCACAAGCTTTCATAGGCAAGTATACTTCTTCAGGTGCAATGAATAGGTGTGGTGACCGACAGCGAATAAATACTGGAACAGGAGAATGGCAGAGAAATCATTAAGGCTTGGTAGATACTATTTTCGCTGTGCAAACAATGGAAAAACCCAGTAAGCCAGAAACAAAGCCACTGAGGCACCGGCACAGCAAGTTGATATCCTGATAACAAAAGTGTTATAAAAATAAAGTAGAAATCAGACAGGGACACAGACAAAAAAAAGACAGAGAGATAATGCAGAGGTAGTGTTGGAGTGCGAACAAGACTAGTCAATAGTCGAGGAGTGAAGTAACGGTGATGGCATAAATGTGTAAGGTATGCGTTGCAATTTACTAATCTTTGTAGTTGAAGGTGCATGTGTGGGTTCTTGTCGCGGCAGCGTGAAAGGAAGCCGTCATCTCTGTTGAGTCTGTTCTGCGACACAGTTGAACTTGTTGATGATTTTCAGTGCCTGAATTTCACGGTTTATGCGTTTCTCTTTGTGGAATTTAATGAAGATGGCGACAGCAAGATCATTCTCGGAGTGGTTGGCTAGTTGGAAGTGGTCAGGGACTGGTTTCTGAGAGTGCGGTGTCAAAAAATCTCGTGTCAATTTCTTTGCAGCGTGGTTTATTTATTATATAGGTACACACTAAAGCTATAGTTGCAGGTTGACGCTATAACAATGACGTGGGCGCTGCCTCTTATAAGAGGGGATGCGTGTCCAATCAATACGTCGTGGCTATACTGACTAATACTGGATTCACATTCTCCGATGACTTTGACGCGGTTCCCGCCTCCAATCTCGGATTCCTGCATCCGATTTCACATAATAAACGTAACTCATTTGAATTTCGCTCTTGTTCTAAATTTTCGGAATCGAGAGCGGTAAATCGGCAGCTTCAACCAATGAATTAATAGTGTCAAGCACGTGACCCGAGCCGTATCCTGTTTAACTTGGTTACAAGATCTCGCCTATATTAGATGTAAACTTATCCCACTAAAAACCGAACTCTCTATAGGACTTGAGCTGCAGAGGTTCCTCTCGCCTAAACCGAATGCTTCTTTTTTCTGAATAAAACTGGCCACTACAAAAGTCGCGACACTCGCAGCTGCAGCAAGCAAATTCAACTTCTGTTCGTCACTAGAGTTGCTACCGTGGTCGGTCCTTTTGTAACTACGTCGTATCATGTGACGAACGTAAAAGTGGCGAACGAGCAGGGGAACCTCACATACAAAAGCAGATTTAATAAACTGCATGTCCTCCAAAAGCTAGCTATTCCCTACATTACAAAATACAAGTAGTTAGAGCATACAAATCCATTATTTCATCGAACCTGAAGAGATAGGCGGATATAAGTTGCATAGAAAGCTTATAATTCCACCTTATCTGTAAATCTAGAACGTTTCTTCGTGAAAAACTCCCATGAAAGTAATAGAAAATTGAGAAAAGTCCAAGATTTCTCCATTAAGCCTGTTAGAAGTTCAGAAAAAAGTTTATGTATATCATTTTCAAGATTGCAATGGTTGAAGAGTATCTGCCTCTCTCACTTGTTGTCTGGGTTTCGCCAAGGACTCGTTCGGAGTAGAAGCTTCCCCCTTTTAGCTTTCATCCCTACTCTTCATCCAATGCAGTTTTGCATCAGCTCCTAGCATGTCGCCCAAGATTTGATGTGTTTCTGTTCAAGATTTGATGTGTTGGCGTTTATGTAGCATGAGTTTGTTAAGTGGTGGTTTGCTAGCCCAACGCAAAACCCTTCTTTTCTATCTTGGACTTTGGACCAAGCAATGGTGGAGCTCTTACATCACAACTTGCATTTTAACCAAGCTCACTTGTTCTGCAAAAAGACAACCCTCCAACATCTGATAATAATACCTTCAATTAAGTCATTTGCTTTGTCATTTTTTCACGGGAAGGGTATAGTAATAGAATGCAAACTTGTCGATACAAAGAAGATTTTGGCCAGATCATGTATTCAAGGTCAAGCCCGAAAAAACATTTGTATACATATTACCAGTCATCAAGACGTTAATTAAACGACCAATATTCGGGAAAATGACCTTAGCCCACTGATTCAAAAATGATCGGGAATCGGGTTTCGAAATCAGACTTCCTGGATTTAATATAACACGATATTTTGTGAAACGTAAAATTACGAGAGACACGAAAGTTTCACATGTAACAGGAGGGTCGTCTGGTTTATCCTTACAAGATATTCTTCACGAGATCGGTGTAAATACAAAAACGAGATGAAGTGTGTGGACAACTGCAATTCCCTTTTAACTAACTTTCCAGCCTGTGACATTCAACGATCCCAGAAGCTCCAGAACAGCGCAGCTCGAGTTTTCCCTCGCACTCGTCGCTCTCAACATAACACGATATTATTACTCCCGCCTCGATCTCTCTCTATTGGCTCCCGGTGGAACAGCGCATACAGGTTAAAACACTTGTTCTTACCTACAAATGTCTCTATCTCACTGCACCAAAATATCTGTGCGATCTCACAGTCATCCATAAGTCCGTCAGAAACACAAGGCAGTCGAAAACAGTTAATCTCGTTGTGCCAAGATCTTAGCGAGTAGGGGAGAGCGGGGATGGTTCGGACGCGGGGCAGCTTCGGACAGAGCATTTTCGACCATAAGTATTATGGTTGATTAGACGTGCCTTAGTTAAAAGACATCACCTCCCCTTCCTAAAAGGAAAAATAAACCGAAACTAATTCAAACTGGCAAGTTTTCATGTAGAAGCGCGACTACCACTTTTTGATGGGAATTTTGCAATATTTTGACGTTACGGTGCAAGGGTTTGGCCATCTCTACATTGATGCAGGATAACACCAAGTGGCCCAATCAAAA